>CABFWB010004936.1:37273-51804 GCA_902151455.1 Timema bartmani
TTTTTTTTTTTTGTATTTTTTTTTTTTTTCATTCCTTGAAGTCTCTTTTGGGTATGACAATTTAAGGGGGGAGCTTTAGGGATGGTACAAATACCAAGCTAATTTGAGCCTTAAACATATTTTTGTCATTATTACAATAATGTTTTGAAATTTAAAATGGTTCCTACAAAGTCACATAGATCATTATATAATAACATTTAGAATTTGTAAGTAAATTTATTTGGTTGATTCCCAAGAGAGTTTCTAGAAGACAAGGAATTATTGCCACCAAGAAACTGTTCGCTGTACCAGTGCTGCTACCTTGTGGTAATATCAAGCTTCAGCCTCTTCCCATCTCCTGTTGAAACCAGCTGGTGAAAGTTAAGTCCATTTATCACAGAGGAGTGTTGGTAACCGACGGTTATCAGAAGATATTTATTTCAAACATTAGTTGAAAATCATTAATCTTAACATATGTGTATCATTCCCTTAGTAATATTATATTATCAATCAAAGTGTTAATAAACGCTTCGAATAATACTCCACTGAGTATTAATGTATAATTGGCTTTTTTTTGTCATTTATTGGAATTCATAATATAAGGAATGTACTTGGATGGAACAGCTAATTAGATTAATTGGTACAACCGAACAACATAAATTAAGAAACATAACATAAAAATAATTTATTCAAAGAGAAACTAATATATCAAGAAATTAATTCAAATAAAACAGGTACAATGGCATTTCTAAAAAATCATCATTGAGATTGTTAAATAGCAAAGTTCTGAAATTAATTAGCATAAAACAAGGTAAAATTATAAATCTGTGCAAAACACTATTTAAGTAGTAGCAGATTAAACGATTAGCTGATAGGCAATGTAAAGTGTAAATTAGCAAATTGACTAGATTACGGTTATTAATATTATAACTTAAAACTCTACAAAATTTTGAATACATGAGATAAAGATTATGGGTTTTATGAAGGTTATAAAAAAAAGGAAATTAGTATGCCAACAATAATGAACTTATTAGACGAATAATTAATTATACCGGTAAATAGTTTGAAAATATTTTGAGAAGAAAGACATGTTCTGAAATGCTTAAGATATTTAAACAGTGACAATAGAAAGATGATTGATAGAAAGGTTAAAATAGTTGACCAGGTTATTATTCATGAAACACATGTAAAAAACAAGTAACATATTTCACAAAATTAGTAAATGAGTGTAAAACATTTAATGTTAAAGACTTGTTATTCGATTCAAATGGTTTCTAAAATTTGCTTGTGTTAACTATCGAGACAAGATTAAATGGAGATTTAATGGAAATCAACAGATGTGTCATACGGGTTATTCTTTAATAATTTATGATATATTATGAATACAAGATCATATAAATAATTGATTGCTATGAAAGCAGTGTAACCAAAAAGAAAAATATTTTTGACATTTTGAAAAGTTTGAATTAAAGTAACGTTCCTTATCTGTGTGGTTTTAATTCCTCTCCTTGTATAATTTGTTGCTACTCTTGGCTGGGTGCCGACATGTATCGGTGATTATGCCATCATCAGGTCTGAGACAAACCAATGCAAAAATAGTAAATATTTAAATTATGATAAAGTAACAAACCAAACAGATTCTGATAAAATCAAACTAACAATGTGAGGATACACAAAGACACTAACCAAAAACTGACGTTAAAAAGGTAATCAAGTTGTAAAAATAAAATGAGAGAATTAAAATCATAAATATATAGAGTCGATAACTAGGAAATTTACTATTTTTGCATTGGTTTGTCTCAGACCTGATGATGGCATAATCACCGAAACATGTCGTCACCCAGCCAAGAGTAGCAACAAATTATACAAGGAGAGGAATTAAAACCACACAGATAAGGAACGTTACTTTAATTCAAACTTTTCAAAATGTCAAAAATATTTTTCTTTTTGGTTACACTGCTTTCATAGCAATCAATTATTTATATGATCTTGTATTCATAATATATCATAACTTATTAAAGAATAACCCGTATGACACATCTGTTGATTTCCATTAAATCTCCATTTAATCTTGTCTCGATAGTTAACACAAGCAAATTTTAGAAACCATTTGAATCGAATAACAAGTCTTTAACATTAAATGTTTTACACTCATTTACTAATTTTGTGAAATATGTTACTAGTTTTTTACATGTGTTTCATGAATAATAACCTGGTCAACTATTTTAACCTTTCTATCAATCATCTTTCTATTGTCACTGTTTAAATATCTTAAGCATTTCAGAACATGTCTTTCTTCTCAAAATATTTTCAAACTATTTACCGGTATAATTAATTATTCGTCTAATAAGTTCATTATTGTTGGCATACTAATTTCCTTTTTTTTATAACCTTCATAAAACCCATAATCTTTATCTCATGTATTCAAAATTTTGTAGAGTTTTAAGTTATAATATTAATAACCGTAATCTAGTCAATTTGCTAATTTACACTTTACATTGCCTATCAGCTAATCGTTTAATCTGCTACTACTTAAATAGTGTTTTGCACAGATTTATAATTTTACCTTGTTTTATGCTAATTAATTTCAGAACTTTGCTATTTAACAATCTCAATGATGATTTTTTAGAAATGCCATTGTACCTGTTTTATTTGAATTAATTTCTTGATATATTAGTTTCTCTTTGAATAAATTATTTTCGTGTTATGTTTCTTAATTTATGTTGTTCGGTTGTACCAATTAATCTAATTAGCTGTTCCATCCAAGTACATTCCTTATATTATAAATTCATATTTTTCCTTACAACAATTAAAATGAATATAACTAAACTTATTGAAATAACAAAAAATATTAATAAAAGTACTCTCTCTTTTTGTGTCATGGTTGTGGCAAGAAGAGATATCAGAGTGCGTGAAATAATAAATTAAAAAGTATCACACTCACACTTGTATCTTCTAACTGGCCACCAAAATAGATTTTAAATAAATTATAAATTAGAGAAGGATCCACATAAAGTATTAGTTTAAAAATAAAACATCTTTATTTTGTAAACACATGCACATTAACTCAAAGAAAAACCGTTAATATGATGTCATTTGTCTGGTTTGATCCGCCATCTTAATTTATGAATAGAAATCAGCCTTTTAGAAAAGCTCCCTTGTAAAGTATATTTAAGTATAAAAAAAAGAAATATTCAAAAGATAATTTTTATAAGTTTGTATTTAAAGAATGTAAAAATTCCTGAAATAGAGAAATTACTAAAAACAAATAATTGATTGTTGTGAAAGTTTTGATTGCTAAATGTGACACCAAATCAACACATGGTCTTGCAGGTCATGTGTTTTGGTGAATGGATACATTAAATTAGATCTGGTAACTTTTGTTGGCTGTCACCTACACTCTTACCTACCATAGATGAGTTGTACTTGAATGAATTTGGGTTTTGTGTGCTATCTCAGAAATGTATACTCCTGTATTACGTCACTTAGCAGTGAGAATGTGGAACAGTATCAATAATATTCCTTGCATCGCGTCTTACTACCCGTTTGGGTTGTATAAATATGTGCTAATTACTCTCTGCCAGGGATGAGGAAGGTTGTAGCTTATAGGAAGTGCACCTGCATTTGTGTGGAGGTAGAGTGGAAAACCATTTAGGGAAAATCCTCCTCAGTACATCCAACCAGGATCAAACCTCGATCTCCACATCATTGACATTCTATTGTGAGAATGATATCTTAGACTATATAGCCACCAAATCGGGTAATATTCCTTATCAAAGAGGACCTCACTATTAGAATCTTGTATGCATAAAAATTGAATTAAATTCTTTAGTGTTCTGGAAAAGTGAAAGAACCAAAATAATATCTTCATTGTTTGTTAAATATATGTGGAATATAAAAGGGCCAGTGTATTTTTATTTAAAATTTATATTACATTTAAAATTACACCCAAATAAAATATAGTTTGTCATCATGGACCCAATTTAATAATATGGTTGACACACATCTCGAAAACTCAGGGCATTTCACCGGAATAAAACAAGTGAAATTTCTAATGATTGAAGGTTAATATCTCAAATTCAAATAGTATTTATTTTATAAAGAATAAAAATAGGACCTAAGATGTACATTAAGTACGATTATTTGAATACAAGTCTCCCACCCCCTCAGCATTCTTGAAAGATTGGATTGAGTGACAGTTGCAAAAAAAAATCTCCATGGTCAAATCATCGAGCTCTTGACATGACGACTCAAATTTGATGAAAAATTATGTATCATTCCACAACACTGCTCTCTTAAATGTCTGTAAAAATGGGAGATGCCAATGACAGGGAAATCGGGGTTTGAATCCCAGTTGGTTGTATTAAGGATGGTTTTTTTCTAAAATAGTTTTTCACTCTCCCTACACACAAATTTAGGTACAATTCCTCTAAATTCAACCTTCTTCGTCCCCAACTCATTAGCGTAACTAATACATAATGCGTAAAACCTGAACAGGTAGTAAGACATGGTGCTAAAAAACCTCTGCGAGACAAAATTTGGTTTTAAGAAAATAGTGGCAACTTTAAATAAACATAGCTGGTATTCAATTTGAAATTATATAAAAAAAATTTAAACGTTTTTATACAGGGGGGAAATGCACTCTCATTCTTGTATAAAAGGGATGGAAAAATCACCACTAATGTACCCAGCCAAGATTCAAACATGTTCTTGTCACTGACAATCCAGTATTTGGTGAGCATGACGATTTTCCACCACCTCTCCCCTAAGCCATTCCACTCGTATTGTTTATAAAGTGAAACTCTTTCACATCTGTCCCACTATATTTTCTTTCCAGTTTACTATTTGCTAGAACAGTGTTACTAAATTTGGGGTCTGGAAATTTGAGGAGGTCCACAAATCAGAAAGTATAATTAAATAGGTTCAAATGGTATTTCAAACTAATTGTAGTGGTTGACGTTCCTGGCTAATCCAGAGGTCCTTGGTGCTTCCAAAATCTATCTGTCAAGCAGTGGATCTGGATTGGAGTCAAATTCAGCCTTATGAGGACATGTGAAAAGCTACTAGATTAAAGAAGTAGCAGCTCTGGTTTAGAAAACTGAGTTTAATGGCTGGAGGGCTCTTGCTGACTATATGACACCCTCTATTCACAAATGTTGGAACCATCATCACTAACGTTGGTAGCCACTCGGTCAGTATACCTCGCTTGCGGGCTCAAAACATTGAGTAATTACATGTAATATTAAAATTAATTGAATATTATGATATACTTAATGTCATGAGTGTAATTTGAATTCATAATATTCCCTGTTTTGTTTTAAACTTTAACACAATTAAATGTTACAGTAAAATTTGTCCATCTTTAAAGGCATAACAGAATATTTCCATCTATCATGTTAACGACCTTTTAACCATTTATATTTTTAATTTCTAGGCTTAGCCAATAGAGGTTGTGGCATGGCACCATTTCACAAAAAGGGACATCCTCTGCATTTCAAAGTTTGAGAACCACTGTGGTAGACCAATCAGATCAATGACTGCAAACCTGAGTATGAATGCATCCAAAGTTTGTAAAATTATAGTGCAAGACGTTTTAATTGAACGATACAATCAGCTCTGGTGGTTGGTGAACTGTCACATCAATTTAACATTGTGTTTGTTATATCAGACCTTAAGTATTTAAACTTACACATTCTTATATTACTGATTGGTTCTATGTTTATGTAAAAACTTGTACAGATATGTATAAAAACTACATGTCAGCTTTATTTTTAGATGTATTTACATAGCATTTACAATAGGTTTTCTTATAATATAAATTAAATCTAAATTTTGAGAAAAAGTTGATTTCATAAACCTGTCACTTATATCTATAAAAAGTTTAAAAATAATTAAGATAACATAATATATCTTTGGTCATTCTAGTGTATTTACATATTGTGTTTACAAACATCATTAGGGAGTTAAAATAGAAATTCAGTTCATATAATATATATTTTTCATGTTTCACCAATGTTAATGTAACGCTAAAGTTTTCCTGAAACAATGTTAAAAATCCCCGCTCTATGAAACTTATTGCTGCACGATGTACACATTTATAATAATTATTATTATTCTCGTGTGATGGGCAGATTACAGCAGATGGATTGTTTTAACGTTGTGCTGTATAACTGATGCGCTCTGTCTCTAGAGAGTCAGGTGACATGCTGGTCGTATTCCAACTGTTTCTAGAGTGATCCACAGTGCCAAACAGTTGTGTCAACCTACACACAAGATTCATACAATATTTTTAACAAGTGTTGGGACAGGTACACAGTTGCACATTTGTTAATGTTAAGGTCATTCAACAATAACAAATTTACTGCACAATTTTAACAAGGGTATAATATTATCTTCAGTAAAGTATATCAGCTGTTTTTTTAGGTTACATTAGAAGGCAACATAATCTGGGCTATGAGTTAGATTACTGATTATTTAAAGTAACAGACTACCCTTGTTGTGAACTGGGCTTTGAACAAAGTATTGCTAGCATTAACAATATTTTTTTCATTTTCATTTATTTGAGGTATTTAGCAGGCATTTTCTGGGCCAATGATTGTATCAGCAGATGAGAATTTCTATGAGCAAGAGCAAAAGGACCTACCAATTTTTCCGGGAAAGGTATTTTTACATACCTTCCAGGGTTATTTTACATTTCACAATCGACATGAAACCAAAGCTTTACTTCCTCTCCAAAGGAAGTTTTGCTACAGATCACTCAAGAAAAATCCATCGACTCTGGCTGGGTTTGAACCTACAAACTTTGGATCCTAGGGCGAGTACTTTACCCCAAGACCATTGAGGTCAACTAAACCACAGTAAAGTGTATCCTAAGGACATTGTTAAGAGTAAATAATAACCTTTGTGTAATCCATGAGTACAGCTACTTTATTGTCGTAGTACTTAGGAAGTGATCCCTTTAATGTAGTCCACAAGTAGGTTTTCTTTGATTCAACTATTCGTCAATCTGTGAATAAGTATCCGATTTAAGAAGCGTTTGTGGTGAAGCATAACCATTATTTAATAGTACCTGACCTCGGTCGCTATTGGTCCTATTGAATAATATGAATTGCAGGTAATGGTGTGTGTCCTGAAATACATAGGGCACATTCTACTCGTCCCTAATTAGAGGTCCTGAGAATAGATCTGGCTTACTCAAGTATAGAGCTAGCCTAGATAAGATACTTTGAACCAAGGTGGAATCTAGTGCCTCACAACCTAATAACATTTGCTGCTTTAAGGGGTAAGAGATTAGGAGGGGTGAAAGAACTTTCTACACCTAGGACCGAGCTAGTAGAAAATTCAGAACCCTTTATACCATATCCACTTTTGCAACCCCATTAGGACACTGTCATTTTGAATCCCGGTTAGGTTGAAACTACTAAGATAATAAAGTTAAAAACTGCTTAGTCAATGAGTTGACCTGAATGGAGATATTAGGATTTGTAACTAACATTTTAGGATCTAGAATTTTAATTTTAGTAGCATGGATATTACTAAAAAAGTTAGATTTTTTAAATTAGTTTATGGAAATATAATAATTGGGTATTATAATAGCAAATAGGATCCTAAGGAAAGTGAAGTTTTTGAAGTTTGGAGGTAAAAGACCGCAAGGGACACCAAGAAAGAACTGGGAGGATGAATTGAGGAAGGACAGAGTGATGTTGAGGCATTTTTAAACTGACCTGACCACAGGCTGGAAAAATTGCATGATTAGATGATGTTGATGATGCACTGCCTTTTTGTCACACATTCTTCTCTCCCAATACATTCTATATTTACTAACCTCTACCCCTTGCACCCCTACCTCATGCAGTGCTCAACTTGGAATACTTGCTTGTTTTGACAATATTTTATACATCTCATGGTAAGGTAATCGTTACCTTGGCGCTAATGATTCCACATTGAGGTCAGTTTCTCCAAAGAACCTTGTGGCCTGTATCGCATCTCCTTCTTGCGCAAGTTTCACAGAAGTGCCTCCCGGACGTGGTAAAAGATGCAACAAGGAACGATGGGGCCGAGGAACATCATAGTCGGGGTCAGAGTGGCGCCGTCTGCGAATGGGTGCCTGGAGTGCCAACTGCAAGCAAATCAATTTAACACATAGCTAAGCATTGGCTGGTATAATGTTGTAGGTCATACATGTATACAAACTCACCAACAACATGTTTTCAAAGGTTATGCCATACATACAGATTTAGGATATACAAATTTAGAGCCATTGTCTATAGAACCCACATCAAACAACTATTTTTGGGTACTTTTATACTAAACACAATCTTATTTTTTCAAGCACCGAGTCTTGCTACTCATTTGGGTTGTAAAAATATGTACTAATTACACCAATATGTTAGGGATGAGAAAGGTTAAATTTAGAATAAGTTCCACCACATTTGCATTGAGTAAGAGTGGAAAACCACTTTTTTTAAATCTCTTCAGTACATCTTACCAGGATATGATCTCCGATCTCCCTGTTATCGGCAGTCTAGTGCATGTGAGAGTAACGCCTTAGACCATGCAGCACAATTTAAATCGCACTTTAGTACATGACCAGTATTAAGATTCATCTATTACCTGATCAAACTCTGACAGCTCACTGTCTTTCTGTTTCCTATTCTCAGGGAAGTCTACCAGACTAATAGTGACACCAGGTGATAGTAAAGGAGCCGATGTAATCTCTGCAAGCTGGGCGAGCAGCAAGTTTAGCTCGTCAGAGTACCTCTTGGTCACTGGTATCAACTGCGCCTGCTCCACATGACCTGTCTCTTCGTACTTTATGCATCTAGCACCACACAAATACTTATCACCCAAAGGTTATTACAAATACAAAGTTATCAACAAGTGTGAACTGGAAGAAATACATGTATCACATTAGTTTGTTAAGCTAACAACAACTAACAAAATTTGTGTTTTATGCTTTCAAAAATTAAATTATAAACTATTTAAGCTTATATGCAAGGATATTAAAACTCTATAAGAAAAACAATTTCTGATTTTTTTGGGGTACACAGTTTCATAAATGAAAGATTGTGCAGTAAAGAGAGCTAGTACTAGATACAATAAAGCTTTCAAATTGAAAAAGGAACATATTACATGTTTACAATCTTTCAGTGCTCCCATGGACAAAAGAGGTAATAGTTACCATTTGGAGAAAATCCGTCATTATCACTAAATTTTTCTGTCTAGGTTATGTTTTATTGTAGCTAGAGTTGGGTCAAATCCATTATTTCAGGAATCCGAATCTCTGATTTACCTTTGTATCCGAATCTTGGAAAAATTATGAACATAAGAGGAAATATAAATATAATTTTACAAAATACAAATAGTAACTAGATGTTAACATTCCTTGTTATAATCCATTCGTTATAACATTTATACATTAAGTAAAGTGTTAAATTAATGGTATGAGATCTGGTTGTTAAGTTCATCCTATAATTATAATTGGTTCTATGGCACCAATAAGCACTATACTTTCTCTGATCTGAAATTTTCTGGACGCTTCGAATTTTGAAAATCCTCAAGGATTCGAGGAATTAAAGGGCTCATCCCTAATTGTAACTCTCCAGGAGGAAGTGTGAAATGTGCAACACAACTTCTTAAAAAAATGAAGAAAAATTAAATTGGTGAAGCATGACAGGGTACCTACATATAAAAGGATTTACAGTAGTTAGACTTGTTCTAAGCTAGCATTTTGTAAAATAGATATTTAGTTTTAAAAATGTGTTTACAGACACAATGAACAAACAAACAAACTAGGAGGTGTCAGTCCAGTGGCGCAGGAACGGGGGGGGTACGAGGGTAAATTTTACCCCCCTTAAAATTGAGGGGGGTAAAAAGTATAATTTTTACACTCCCAAATATTATAGTTAAACTTTTAGATAGTGTAAAGATCTTGTTGAGGCAAGATAAAAAGTCCATACTAAGGTAACATAAATGTGCTTGGAGCACACACTGTTTGAAAACTCTGATAGTGATACCAGATACATCAGCTACTGCAGAAAGAAGTTTTCAATGTTTGTACGAGAAAAAAAAACTATCTTCGCTGCACGATGAAGCAACGTAGACTAAATCACCCGTGTCTGCTGAATGCATACCCTGAGAGGCTCAACAAACTTTAAAATTGCAAAACTAGTTAGTGGTCTTATAGCTAGTAACGAATATAGGGCAAAGGTGTATGGAAATTTACTTTAATTTTCGGTGTTTCATAACTTTTAGCTAAGCCACGTCAGATATAATTTTTCTTAGTTTGTTTTGTGTATATTAATTCTAATGTTTGGCATGACTAAAATAAATAAGAAAAATGCAACAATGGGACCATTAAATACAGGTATCCCTCGTTATAAGCGATATCACTATACGCGTTTTTGCTATAAAGCGATTAAGAAATTATAAAAATAACGCATTGTCGGCTGTAATTCTACAGTCACCCTGTGCGGTGGTGGCGTGACCTTGTACACGCACATTCCAGTGAGGACAAACAGTTTGGTGTTAGGAGGGTGGTATTGACAACATTGGAGATTCATGGGCAGAAGTTAAACAGTCCTGTATGAAGGGAGTTTGGAAAAATATTTGGCACTGCAGTTTCTGATTCTTATGATTTTGAACCTGAACATGAGCTTTCCAATTCAAGACATGACATAGCAAAATGTTGGATTTGAGGACGTAGACCAGACAAATGTGGATGAATTGCTTCAATCCCACTCAATATAACTCACCAATGAAGATCTTCTAGAAATGGAGAACGGCATAAAGGATGAAGAGGAATAGCCTTATATTGTTGAGTTTATCAAACATCTTCAACAAAGCAAATTGCTGAATTTTGTTAACACAATGACAGTGCAATTAGAATCATTGAAGAGAATGATCCTAACATGGATAGAAGTGCCAAAGTTGCCAGAGAGATTGAGTTCTTTGGCTTGCTACACAGAACTCTATAGAGAGGAAGAATGCTTACCGTCAGCTGAGTCTTGACCATTTCATTAAAAAAAAGGTGAAAATCCTCAATCTAACAACCCGGGGCACTTCATGGCAGCAAAATCTGTCAGGCAAGAGTCTTCAATAGAACAGGACCTTTCAGAGAGCAAGAGCTTACAATTCAAGGGCCCTCAAGAGAGCAAGAGCTTTCCGTCAAGAACAAGCTAGTAATAATCCAAGTTTGCCAAATCCAGTTAATTTATCACATGATCGAAGATGAACAGTAAGTGTACCTGTAGCATTGTATGCATTAGATGACTTCATTAAAAATTGTGTTTGTTTACAAATTTCAGGGAATTGAATATTGACAATAGGTGTATGCTACCTATAGCATTATACATAGATAAATTAATAAAAATTGCATTCATTAACAAGTTTAAGGTTTTTATTTACTTTTTTCCTTTGGAGTAATCCATATTTCACCCAGGTTAAAATCAATTCACTTACTTTTTCATGTTACGCGATTATTTATCAGAAACAATCACTCGCGTAGTGTGAGGGACAGCTGTATTACATTTCCCTGGTCTTTTTTTAATCTTAAAAATGTTATTCCCTATAAAAGCACATGATTATTTTTACCCACCCAAATAAAAACGTTCCTGCGCCACTTTGTCAGTCTTATCTTGTCTGGTTCCCCTCCCCTATTAATGTCAATATATGGTTGGCCCAGATGAATTGTGATAAAATGAGTCCAAAGTATAGGAAATGGGGGGGATGACAGGTTTTCTTTAAGAAGAAAAGTCCAGTAGAAGCACAGTAAAATATGTACACTTTTTGATTTCAGCTTTTTTATGTTAAATGCATTAGAATTTATATTGATGTCGCTGACACGTATGTTTTATTAGTACATACTCTAGAATTAAAATCTCTGTTTTAATTTGAAATATGCACTTTACAATAGTCCAAATTAAAATAATACACGAAAATATGTATAAAATATCGTTTCAGAAAGTATGTTAATGGTGGTAGTAGCCAAATGTAAGATAAATATAAATAAAATAAACTTTGTACAAACCGTATGGCCTTTGCTCCATTCGCTGATGACTCGGTTGAATCTACAAACTGTTTGCAGACATCTTGTCCCTTAATTGAAATAAGTCTACAACTAGCACACACACCAGCTTCATTAATAACTGACGATTGATTCAGAGTTAAATATTTTACACCACTATTATATTTACGAAGTTGCACTTCTTCATCTTCATGTCCATTCTTCACATCAATTTTATTAACAATTTCAAAAACATGATTCTTCTCAACTACACTTTTACTAATAGATGGTTTATCACACTCTTTAGTTTCTTGTGTTTTAGAGATTTTAGGAATATTTCCATATGTGTTTATCGATTTAATGTTTTTATCACTTTCCATGAAGACAAATCTATTCTTCAAATATGTCTCTCTGTGTTCAGAAAAAGTTCCCAAATCCTCTTTCAAGGACGAATAAATAGTTTCTTTAACCATACTAGCGTCTTTCCCAGAATCCAATACATCAAGTAAGACAAGGCTGTCTTGCTCAGCATCCTCAGAGCTGTGGGTGCTTATTGTTTTGTCACTTTCTTTTAAGACCATGTTTGGTAGGTCAGTGTCGATTACTTTTATATTGTCATCACTTTCACTTTGGACAGTCTCATTTAATTGAACTAGATCTGGCTTGGATACTATTTGAATAATGTCTATAGAACCACTTGATGAGGAGTTAATTTGAGAAGATAGTTGTACATCTGTATCTTGATTGGAGTTAGAGTTGATTGTTTGGGGAGGCCCATTCAATGCATCATCAGCACAACTCACTTGCGTGCTAACATCAATAATCACAGAGTCTTCAGTCTTATTTATCTTCTCATTTAAAATTGCAAAACAAGATTTGCCTTTAACATTTTCTTCTTCTCCATTAATTTCTTTTCTAAAAGATATTTCTCCTGACTGTTCAACAAAGTTTTCACTCTTTAATGTAGAATCGGTAGCTTGTATTGCCGAATCCTCCTTTCTTTCAGCTTCAATTTGTTTGATTTCCGCTGCAATAAATGTCTTTGAAGCCTGACTTTCTATTTTATTACAATTGTGTATATACTTGTTGACCTTGACTTTATCCTCTATTTCAATTATATGAGTTCCAGAAATATTTTTGCCCTGTTTTTCTATCATCTCCTTCCCAGGTATTTCATTTTGTTCAGTGTGACTTTCATTTGTCCTTTTTTCAATGTTTAGCGGTAGTTTTGTCATATCTTCACACTCAACAAATACCAAATGTCCTGATATATCTGTTCCTTTAACAACAGTCTGAGTTTTCTCTATGTGAACGACAGGATGGCATGTAGTGTGCAACTCTTTTTTACTTTCTAAAGCTGGTCGGTTTATTTCCTCACTGCTAGGCACCAGTGATCTCTCATCTTTCCCTCTAACCTTTAATGTTTCTTGATAATCAGGAGATTTATTAAGATTCTTATCACTCTCGCTACACACACTAGTCTCCCGTTTATCACTCTCGCTACACACACTAGTCTCCTGTTTATCACTCTCGCTACACACACTAGTCTCCTGTTTATCACTCCCGCTACACACACTAGTCTCCTGTTTATCACTCTCGCTACACACACTAGTCTCCTGTTTATCACTCTCGCTACACACACTAGTCTCCTGTTTATCACTCTCGATACACACACTAGTCTTCTGTTTATCATCCTCGCCACCAGATGTCTCTCCCTGCCACTGCAACACACGCTGACCCAGCCTCCCTGGGAAAGCCACTTGCCGGAGTTCCCTGTTCCACTGAGCCTGTGATGGTCCCTTCTCTGCGGCTCGCCACTTGTTCTTTACAAACGTGAACCCTTGCGGAGTCCCCAGCATTTCGTCAGTGATCTCTTGCCGCGTGCTGGCAGAGTGGAGATCGTCCAGGTTCCCATACACTGGAGAGTTGTTGGTGGGAATATCATGCCACGGGGACCGGGGTCTCAGAAATCGCCGAGGTGGAAGGCCAGGTGGTTTGGTGATAGTTTGTTTATCCTCAGGGTCTACAAGCAATACATTAATAAATAACAATGAAAATTATTTTTTTTTACTAGATAAGTGTCATCACTTCATATTGAGATTTTTAAAATGTACATTTTAACTCTAATGCGAAGGTTATTGATGACTTATTCAAAGGGTTAGATGTTAAAGGAAACCTCTTTTCACTTTTTGTTGCATATGAAATAAGGTAAAGGAAATAGACAAAAGAACAAATAAAAGGAATTAACACAAAATGGCTTTTACAATGAGAAAAGGAACATAGTTCACACTTTACATTGCTGTCACTGTACAAAGAGGTAATGGCTGTCAATCAAAGAAAATTGATCATTATCTCTCAAACTATCCTGTATCCTATTAGAACTCTGGACAACGCAACTTCCTAAAAAAGAAAACAAGCACCGGAAAAGAAAATTGATAGAGAATGGTGTTTGTGTGTGCTTGTGTGTGTGTGAGCGTGCATGCGTTTTTGTGTGTGTGCTTGTGTGTGTGTGAGCGTGTGTGTGTGTGTGTGTGCTTGTGTGTGTGTG
>CABFWB010004937.1:0-37587 GCA_902151455.1 Timema bartmani
TATCACACTCTTATTATAGTCCTCAGTGTTGGTAACACACCATCACCTTGCTACAGTCGACACTGTACAGGTACAGTAATTTCAAATTTGAGTTGGACTGATTTATAGATAGGGGTGTTTACTATAAGTGTGGTCACACTTTCAGACACTAATGATATCTCTTGCAATAAATGCTTTTACAGGTAATTAATATTATGCCACACTTATAGTAAACTCCTTAGATTAACTGTAGGACTAATTAGTATCTGAACCCAAGAATATCGGTGTTGGTTTGTCAGCTTCTGAAGCCCACGACCAAGATACTTCCCCCCTCCCTCCACCCCATCCCACTTATTGTCTTCCAAAATATAAATTTAGAAAACTTGAGCGCAAATTGTATGGAATAATTTGTCGGTGGCTAGAAATTGATCCATTTAAAACTCTAATGGTTTCATTGCCTTATGAAAATGATAAAAATAAAATTCTATGTAGGTATTTAAAAAGGCTAAGTTCAAGCATTTATAAACTTATTATCTGGTTAAGATAAATGTAACTAATATAATATAATAGTGCTTTACAAAAATCCACCACAAAGTCCCATATTCTCAATCAGACCAGCAAAATATTATGTCCCAATTCATCTAGCTTTATAAACAGTGTACAAATACACCATTTGAAATTATGATATTTGAAAATCGTCCTTTATTTTGGGAAATCTAGCAAATCAGTTGGTTGAACAAGTTTTTACTCCTTACGAACCAAGAGATTGGTTCCCAAAATTTGTTCAGTATGAAATATGTGCGATGTTTGCCAGCTTTAGTGTGTTTTCTCGAACAAACACCCTGTAAATCATGGTTTACTGACACACATTTGTTTTCAACACCAGATTTATAGCCAACATTCACATCCTCACTGCAAAAAACAAAAAGAAAGAACCTTAAAATTTAATTTACTCACTAACTCCCCCCCCTAACCCCCTATAACACCTAACTTAAGTTGAACCAGGTGTCGCATTATGGTGCGGTTTTCTGCATCGAGACCACTAAAACTGTTTTAATATAACAAAATTTAAAAATAATTATTTTAAAATGAAGACTGTATCAAACTGCTCATAACTATACTGTTGCCAACTAAAGAATGCAGAAAACTAGACTAAGACTACGTTTTCTGGTTACTCAGTCTTGAGATGAGATACCTGCGCAGGTTGGGTTGGTTCCGGACAGTTCACTGCTCAACATTGGTGTGTGTCAGTCTAGACTTCTATTCCAGGCACGAGGCGAGAGACATTTTCCGCAACGCGGTCCACGCCTCTGAGCATGATGCTGTCATCTTTGCTGGTCACGGGTGCACAGGGGCAGTGCACAAGTTGATCCACGCTCTGGACCTTGCTGAGCCTCCCATCGTGTTTGTGGGGCCCTGCGAGCACCACTCCAACCTACTTCCCTGGAGAGAGAGAGGAGCAAAGGTACGAAATTACTCGTGTTCAGGTGTAACTTTGCAACTACTGTGTATTTGAACGAATAGCAAGTAAACAAGACATCCATTCCATACACTTTCCAAGCAAATACTGGTGCAATGTCACTGATAGATTGTCATATCTACTTACATAAACCATGAACTCATACAATGGTTATTTATTGTTCCCTAAAGGAGCGTTTAGACCAGAGCTCATAATTATTAAGGGGTTGAAAACAAACAATTTTAGCATTAAATTAGAAAATAAAAATTATTTTGTGCCAAATGAATAACACAAATATTGTAATGGGATTATATACCGAAGTAGTTTAAAAAAGTTGCCTCGATCATTTATGCATTGGCCCAAATTTGGACTTCAAATTTTCTGAATAAAACAATTGACAGTTTTTTTAAACAGTACTAAGAGTGTTCCTTTCTATAATATTATTAGGGGGAGGGGAAGTAGCCCCTTTTAACAAACAAAGCTCATGATTTGGACCTGTTTGCTTTATAGAACAATTTGTAGCAACATTTGTTGCTCAAATCTGTACCATTTAAATGGGAGGGTTTATCTTACAGATTGTACGCATAGCG
The DNA here is from genome assembly GCA_902151455.1 of Timema bartmani. Lineage (NCBI taxonomy): Eukaryota > Metazoa > Arthropoda > Insecta > Phasmatodea > Timematidae > Timema > Timema bartmani. The sequence goes on from CABFWB010004937.1 coordinate 2,029, forward strand.
GAAACAGAAGAGGGTTTATCTTACAGATTGTACGCATAGCGGAAACCAAAGAAGGGTTTATCTTACAGATTGTACGCATAGCGGAAACCAAAGAGGGTTTTCTTGATCTGGATGACCTTGAGCATCAGCTGCAGATGAACCACAATGAGAGGAGACAGCTGATCGGCTGCTTCTCTGCCGCCTCCAACATTACAGGCATTTTGTGTGATGACATAGCCACGACACTACTGCTGCACCAATACGGGGCCCTCGCCTTCTGGGACTACGCTGCCGCAGGTAAATACACCCCCCTTATAAAAGTTAAGAGCTCTCATTTAGTTTAGAGATTGTAGTTTAAATTGAGTTCACTAAAAAAACCCTCTCTACAATTCATGTTGACCAATTGTTTGTATATATTATGTCAACTAATAAGATGTTCGTTTCTATTTTACTTGCCTAAAGAAAACACATAATTAATTTTTGACAATTTGGTGGAAACTTTCAATATAAAATAAGAAAAAGTGAACAATTTTATCAAAATATTATATATGCCTTAAATATAATTTGTTCAGTGCTAAGATTGTAAACAAGAACTGACAAACAAATAATTTGATCAGAGGTTGGATTATTAAAGAATATCTTGTAGCTAAGTTGGTGAATATACACACCCAACCTTTGTTGGAGATTTTCCTTTAGAAAGTATGCGGCTACAGCAGATCCAACCCACATCAGATATACTGCACTTTGCGCTTGTTTTGTGTCAGTTTGTGGACCAAAACAAATACCTAGAGCTGTGTTTATCAAACTTTTCCTGATAGCGGACCACTTGATAAGTGCTCGATGTACATGTGGACCACTTGATAAGTGCTCGATGTACATGTGGACCACTTGATAAGTGCTCGATGCACATGTGGACCACTTGATAAGNACTTGATAAGTGCTCGATGTACATGTGGACCACTTGATAAGTGCTCGATGCACATGTGGACCACTTGATAAGTGCTCGATGTACATGTGGACCACTTGATAAGTGCTCGATGCACATGTGGACCACTTGATAAGTGCTCGATGTACATGTGGACCACTTGATAAGTGCTCGATGCACATGTGGACCACTTGATAAGTGCTCGATGTACATGTGGACCACTTGATAAGTGCTCGATGCACATGTGGACCACTTGATAAGTGCTCGATGTACATGTGGACCACTTGATAAGTGCTCGATGCACATGTGGACCACTTGATAAGCGTTTGACATGCAGACCATCCATCTAAATATACTACTTACCTGTCCACTTGAAGCAAAAAAAAAAAAAATTGTTTTTATTTATTGTTTAGTTTTTAAGCACTTTTTACGCTTATGTACTAAATACGCTAATGAGTTGAGGAAGTTTGTATTTAGAGGAAGTGTACCCACATTTTCGGGGAGAGTGTTTCCATTTAGGAGAAAGCACCCTCGGTACAAGTGACCAGGATCGAACCATGGTCTGTTTGCATTGGCAATCTAGTTTATTGCCCTAGACCTTGCAGCCACCAAAGCAGGAGTCATGTCTGCATTTATCCATCAGTTCTTCTTATCCACATTAAAACTGTGCCCTAGATCTCGCTCACATTGACGGCCATGAAACAACCACTAAAGTCATGTCACTGTTTGTAAAACAGTTCAAACAAACTCCCAATATTTCACTATTTATTTACATTAATTGGTAAATAACCTTCTAACTACTAAGTGTACTTAGGATCAAGGATACATTTTGTTCAGGTGATCAGACATACGTCTTCTTAATAACTCACCTCAGATTTTCAAATGCTAGGACATTTTATTAGATTTTAAATCAGGTGTTTAGGAAACAACTATCCAACTTCATGGTTGATAAAAATATACTTCTTTACAAACAAGTTAGGCTCATTCCACCATCAATTTGAAAATGGCTACACAATATATCTTCACTGGCTATTCTTAAAGAAATTAAGTTTGATTTAAAACACTCTCCTTTGCAACACATTTTTACTCCTCAACTTATGGTTTTTATTTATTGATCTACAAACTGGATTTCCTTTTTGAAAGAAAAAAGTGATTTATTTGTTGTTTCAGCTCCGTATGTCAAGTTGGATATGAACCCCTTCCTCCCAGGTGTGGACGAACAAGCGGTTTTCAAGGACGCCATCTTTTTTTCCGTACACAAGTTTATTGGAGGAGTGCAAACACCAGGTGACATAAATTAATTATGTAGATACTTTGTAAACATATTAATCCTATTTATGCAGATAATGTTTATCTAAGAGCTAACACTTGAACAACTTTTCTTTAGACAAACCAGAAACATCAGATAACAAATTATCTACTGTTTCTGCTGCAGCTGCCATTTTATTTATAAAGGAAAATGGCGCCAAACAGCTATTTTAAACTAAACAATGGAAGGTCCAGTCTGTGTTTTACTCTGTTCTGGCAAATGTGAAGGTCCTGCCTTCAATGTCTTGTTATTGTAATTATAGGTGTGTTGATTGCTAAGAAGGCTCTGTTCAAGAACAATGTTCCTGACGTCTGTGGAGGAGGCTCAGTCTTCTTTGTATCACGGGATGGACATCGCTACCTACAGGTAAATTAAATGTAGACAACAAATGGCTCCAATATTACATTTCTCTAATTTTAATAAGTTGGTTCCACTGACGAGTGATATTTTGTTTGTTAGATCTATAATGCAATAAACAAGAGAACACATTTTATGTAAATCAATTACATTAAGATAATTTTGTCCTTTATTTTTAAATTTTGTTATCCTCCCAACTACACTAGTCTATAACATTTATTTTACCAATTACTTAATTAAAATTGTTATTTTAGGTCAATGTCTTTATAATTTTATTCACGGTACTTTGTTGAGATTTTTAGGAATCTCTAATATCTACCGACATTCACTCTTTGTACACTGTGTCTACCCTGAATGGGTGCAAGCTTACCTCGACTTTGACGAGTTACACTATGGCGCATCTTATAAAATAAGGCCATACTAGAATCGGTCACGGCGAGAGTGGATATAGTAGTTTGAAATCTTACTAAAGGATTTTTATGACATGTCTTAGAAAAACAATTTTGCTGTATTGGCTCAAGATATTAGTTATATAATATTTGTTAACAGTCTCAGATTGTTAATTTACTTAAAACGTACATGACACTAGCCACGCTGTAAAATATTTTAGGTCTAAATTACAATTTTGGACTTTATAAAAACATTTGACTTAGAAGACATTCACAGTAAAATGTGATGAAAGTGAGTTGCAGAAGTTTGCAGTTTAACTGACTGATCTTTTACTGTTGCAAGTTTGAAATGTTGATAATTGTAGTAAGTTTAGTATTAGCATGTGTGAATGTATTGTATGTATTTGTGTTGGTCAGGACACAGAGCTCCGTGAAGAAGGGGGCACAGCGGCTGTGGTGGAATCGGTAAGAGCGGGACTAGTCATGCAACTCAAGGAGACGGTCGGTGTTCCTTCCATCATGCTACGCGAGGATAAGATTACAAGGTCACTACTACTCTTTAATAGATCAGCTTCATTTTAAAATAATACATATTTAGACTAAAGACGCTTGGCTATTTAATCCAACATTTGTACAACTTTAGGGTAAAACATAAATACAATATCTTGTTTGGTTTTTTATTAATAAATTTTTACACGTGCTTTTTATTTATTTTTTCTTAAAAATAATGTTATTCCTAACATCTTAACTTTTATTGGGACTTTATTTATCATTAACAACAAATTGTTTGAGGGGATTTTGAAAACTGTCAACTTGTGCTCTTAAGTACTCAGTACTCTTTGAATGAGTTATATATATATATATATATATTTTCTCAATATATTTGCCGCAGCAATTATTTTACACTAAATGAACAAATCATACAAAAAATTTTTTGAAAAAAAGGTGTGTATATGTATTACAGTTGAATGATGAAAATTATGTCTGTCCGCGCAGGATGGTTTTGTCTCATATGCGCACCATCCCTGAGCTAATACTCCTGGGTTCAAACTCCGGCTCCATCAAGAGGTTACCCATCTTCTCTTTCATGGTCCGTCATCCCCGGGGTGTGTTCCTGCATCACAACTTTGTGTGTGCGGTGCTGAATGACGTGTTTGGTATCCAGGCGCGAGGCGGTTGCGCCTGTGCGGGGCCCTACGCTCAGGACTTGCTGGGGATAGAGGAGGAACTAGCGCAAGAATATGAGACGGTTCTAATGGAGGATAGGTGAGACTAAATACCAGAGATACAGCTCTCACCCAGGTAGAGGATAGGTGAGACTAAATACCAGAGATACAGACTCTCACCAGGTAGAGGAGACTAAATACCAGAGATACAGCTCTCACCCAGGTAGAGGATAGGTGAGACAAAATACCAGAGATACAGCTCTCACCCAGGTAGAGGATAGAGGAGACTAAATACCAGAGATACAGCTCTCACCAGGTAGAGGATAGAGGAGACTAAATACCAGAGATACAGCTCTCACCCAGGTAGAGGATAGGTGAGACTAAATACCAGAGATACAGCTCTCACCCAAGTTAGAGGATAGGTGAGACTAAATATCAGAGATACAGCTCTCACCAGGTAGAGGATAGGTGAGACTAAATACCAGAGATACAGCTCTCATCCAGGTAGAGGAGACTAAATACCAGAGTTACAGCTCTCACCCAGGTAGAGGATAGGTGAGACAAAATACCAGAGATACAGCTCTCACCCAGGTAGAGGATAGGTGAGACTAAATACCAGAGATACAGCAGCTCTCACCCAGGTAAGAGGATAGGTGAGACTAAATACCAGAGATACAGCTCTCACCCAGGTAGAGATTGGAGGAAACTAAATACCAGAGATACAGCTCTCACCCAGGTAGAGGATAAAGCTAGACTGATAGAGCAAATGTCTATTATCAGCGAGAGATGGTTTGTTACTAATAAACTTTAATCCGAGTTGGTCACCTGTAGAAGAACTAGTTCAATGGAGGTCCTTATTGGTGACAGACATGAGTTGCTGTTGCTAATTCTCTAGAGGAGTATTCTATCTAAAGGGGAGCTGTACATAAGTTTATTGAGTGATCAACACTGCGATAGTTAGTGGTTTAGCTCTACATCATTTTAGTACAAACCCAATAATTAGATTATTAATTACCATTTAGTTGAATGCAGTAGTGAACTTCGGCCGCCTTAGGCTCCATAGCATTTACCGTCCGGCTTTGACTTATCCTATTAGAAAACTAACGGAACCCCATTCATCAACACATCTTTTAAAAGTGCGCTTTCGTTTACAATCCACCAAAATTTTCTGCCCTAAGCTGGAGCAAACTCAGCCTCTGATAAATCCACCCCTGATTTGAATGTGAATTCACTTCATAACCAAAATGTTTACATTTAGATACTATTTCTATAACAAACTAAGGGTTAAGGTAAAAATCACAATTAAGGAAATGGTTACGCAGGCCAAGGCGTCAACGTTTCCCCACTCTATTTGGCCGGTGACAGGGAGGTTGGAATTGGAATTCTGTCTTGGTTTACCGAGTTATTTTTTCCTAAATGATTATTTCACTTCTTTCATGCAAATATGGGTACAGTGCTTCTAAATTTTACCTTTATCATCCTTGAATTTCTCGGTGTAAATTGTAGACAGAAAGGATGGGTAGTAGTAAGATTCGCTGGACAAGTGAAAATAATAATAACGGAGGAAGATTTGAAATTTGTATTAAAAAAAGAAGTGAACTTTACCCATACCTGTTGTTCTATTTAAACACAGCAGTACTTGTAATATCTTCACTCCACCTAAACTCGTGTAATGTGCACAGCCGTTTGGACCGCACTCATCTTCGTCGTCATGAAGAGCACTCGAGCTACGAGATGTTGCGGCCAGGGTTTGCAAGGATCAGTCTGCCCTTCTTCATGGCCGATAACGAGGTGGCTTATGTGTTGGAGGCCCTCAAGATGGTCGCCACCGAGGCTTGGAAATTGCTGCCTCAGTACATCCTGAACCCGGAAACTGGCGAATGGAGGCACCACACAAACTCGGTCAGTTTCACGCTAGAACTGACAAGATATTACTTTGATCTATTTATAAATATGTTTGGCAATAAAATTTATTAGTGATATTTTAGTAATCCATAATTTTTCTCTGGCTTATTTTATATTTGAATCCCAATATTCCTATAGTTTTATATAATCTATTCAATTCAGGTGTATGCTCATTTCTCAACCAAATGTGTTCACTGGGACCCTCGAATCTTTAAGGATATTCGAGGATTCGAGAACATGTCGGATTTGAGATTCAAATCCTTAAAAATAAAATTGTTTTCAAACATATAATATTTTTAAATACTCATATTTCAATTCATCTTCTGGAAATATTTATAGTGATTCATTTCATCTTTGCTTCATATTGGACGAATGTATTTTGCTCTTACTAGGCATCATTTTGGATTGCTACAGACAGACTTCTCCAGCAATTGACCACTTCTGTTTGAATGGTATGTTCAGGTATTTCGAGATCGCAAATGGTTGGGATCAATACGTTACACGGATGGTAAGATGTCGGTGAACGAGAGACGAGTGTCTGGACAAGGAACATTCCCTCAGGACTACGGAGAGATTCTTCAAACTGCGAGGAACATCTTCAACAAAGCTAGGAAGGTATGAAAGTAATATTATCTAGCATTATTTTGTTTATCAAGAAACATTTTTAAGTTAGTCCTTTTAGGAAAACTTTACCAGTTTATAATTAATCTTCCAAGTGTTTATAGAGGCACTGAAATTTCGCGAGACGTGTTTTTTATGAACTTTTACCCAGCAGGTTAAAATTACTATCCAAACATATTTATATAAAGTTGTAGCATTTTTGAAATAATAATACAATCGAGAAATTGACCCATTTGCCTTTTAAATACAAATTATGGTCAATTTTGTTTATTTGAGTGTGAATTAACACTAAAACCCTTTGTCGTTGTTTATCTTTATCTTGAAATTGCCTGATACTTGAAAACTTTATACTGTGTTAAGTTTAATTTCATTCTGCTTCAAAGTTTACAGTTAACCGATAAATTGGTTAAATAAAATTATGCATTATTTATAAGTTGAGTTTTTGTAATGGGTCCATGCATGAACCATAAATTTAGTACAAACAAATTATTTAAATTAAAAAAAAAATAATTTAGGATGACACAAATTTGAATTTCTTAATAAATTTAATAGACTTGTACTTTTTTTTTAGTTAGACAAAAGGAAATATTGAGGGACTCACTTTGCTATTAAATATCTTAATATTGAACAAAATTAATCAAACTAGGAATTTTCAAGGAAAAGATCGAAAATTCCGAGTACTTAAACGTTTCAAGTTTTGTAAAGATCTTCTGAGTCTTGCTCAACTGTTACCAAAACTCAACTCTAATTTTTGTGTACTCTCACACCCAAATATTGATTTAGTATAGCAGTGTATAACATTGGTTGCTTGCAGATGGCCCAGCGTTACCCTCTGTCAGACCAATGTGTGATGTTCGACGACCGTACTGATCGTCTGCGTTGGTTCATGCTACCCAGTGAGGCACAAGACATCCTCCTCGGAAACTCTCAGAACGTGAAACATGATGTTCCTTTTGACCCCATCCAATACTCGGGATCTCGTGGAAGAATAACTGAGAACCCCAACCCCACGCTGATCCCGATACTATACAACACGGTGCCGCTGATGAGGGCCAGCTCGTTCGACCTGTCTCGGCACAACAGCCTGCCTAGTGTGGACAGACAGTTTCAGAGACTATGCACGACTCCTCCTATTGTATCTGTTGTTCACTCTCAGCCTGACTTGGTGTGGAAGGAAGGGACCATTCACAGCAAGAGAATATCTGCTTACGAAACACAAAGTCAGGTTAATTTTGCTGTTGGAGAAGTTATGAATCCCGCATCAATCCAAAACACCACCACGGCGGAACAAACTTTCCCGGTTGTTGTGGGAGAAAATACGTACGCTGGTCGAGCAAGGTGCTATAGCTTAGGATCCTCAACAATGTCCCCTCCTGTTCTCAGTCCTCAAACTCTTTGTAACCTAGGAATGTCAAACTCTGAATATTCTCCTCCTCGACATCGGCATTGTAGCTGCAGCAGTCAGACTGATCTCAACTCTCTCGACCTTGATTCTGCGGGTAACTTTTCTCCGCTGCCCAGTTTGAATATGCTGCAGCTGAACACAGCATCAGCCAATGATTGTAGTCTCTATGGACAGAGCTCTTCCCCAACTATCTCTACACAAAGCCCAGAATATCTTCACGCTTATGTTAAAGAGAAAACTAAAGAGCTAGCCACAGAAATCAAGTCGGAGATTCGTGGGGTCATTTCTAAAGTTGAAAATGTTCTGTCAGAAAGTGCCGACAGTTCAAACGATAATTACATTTACCAAAATGGGTCTGTCTCTGAGAAACTTAACGAAAGTGTACGAGGTACATCTGTATCTTCAGTCGATGTTGCCGAGTATTTATTGGAAGTTTCCAAAGGTATGGCTTCCGAGATGAAGACCGAAATAAGAGAAATGATGAATGCTGTGGACATTATGATGTCTTCGGATGCCATGTCCCCACGGTCACACAGCCTGGAAGAAAAAACATCCTCCTCCCTCTCGCCAGACAATTCAGTCGCCGACAAGCATTTCATCGGCCCCAGCGGGAACTTCTTGACGTCCAAGCTGGCAGACCTACCCGGCGAAAGAACACAATCTAGTGAATGTTCGAGCGATGAAACAGTCATACAAATTCTAAATGTGGTGGTGAATGTAAAAGACAAGTCATCCGAAGAAGAGGATCTTGAAGAAGAAGAGGCACAAAGCTTTATGGGCTTCGAAAACAAGCACTCTTTATTAATGAGGTCTACCATCAACAGTGTTAGCTCTCAGGACAGTGGAATCAATCTCACCTTTCAGGTAAGGCTAACATAACATAGCTACTTGAATGTAAGTACGCCACAATTCACTGGTATAACTTCTGAGAGCCATATTATTATTGTCACAGGAATCTGACTCGTCATCGCACAGCAACTACACGTCAAAGAGTGACGACAGACAGAATGTCCGGTGTCGCAAGCTAAACACCTCCCTCTCAGAATCTAGTGCTGGCAGTAACTTGGGCCAAGTGAGGTCCACGGAGCTGCCCAGGAGCGTGTCGGAGGTGGTGGACAGCTGCACCTCGGGAGATCATGTGGCATCAAGACCCGACACAGAGACGACAGAGAACAGCTCCATGGTCAGATGGCACTGTCCGCCAAAGTCTATATGGAAACCTGCGATGGAGGTACGCATGGACAGCCACAGACACTATAGGGACCATAAAAAAATATTAAAAAAATACTTTATCTTGAAAAAAAATTGAGGAAGCACATTAAAACATATTTATTTCAAAATAGAATCCTATATATTCATAAAAAAAATTAATTATGTGTTTTGTAGTTTTAAATCACATTTTTATTGGTATCTAAGGAACTTTAATATTTATATACAAATAGCTAATTAGAGCCTCAAACTAAATAATCTGAAATGATTGAGAATTAAAATAAAAGGAATTTATCTGACCCTTGTGGAGGTAAACTAGCTTTGTAAATCTTGTAAGTGTGTTTACATGTTTATACATATGGTTTGCAGGCTCTTCATGAGTTTGACATGATTCGCGACGGAGACCGTGTGATGGTCTGTTTATCTGGTGGCAAAGACTCCCTCAGCTTGTTACACACGCTGCACCAGTACCAGTTCTACGCTCGAGCTAAAGGAATCCAGTTCACTCTGGGGGCAGCCACAGTGGACCCAGGGAGCACTGCTTACAACCCTCGACCACTCATACCCTATCTACAGGCTCTAGATGTGCACTATTTGTACGAGGAACAACGTACGTGGTCTACCTTATGTTCAAAAATAGGGATGTGTCAGGGTCAAGATTTTTGATTCGAGTATATTTCGAGCGAGTATCCCATGAAGCTTTCCTAGTATCATGCCGAGTCTAGCTTGGGTTGAGTAAATACATCATTTTAAAACTTAATTATTCAAATACAAAAACCATTACCTATTAAATTAATTTTGAATGAAATCAAATTCATATATTAAAAAAATCAAAACCTAGAATTGTGTAAAAAAAAAAAAAAAAATGAAGTCATATTATTAACCAAAAAATTAATAATGATTCAATTTAATGTTCCTAATGAAAGTTTAAAGAGTATTCATGAAAATGTGTTTGTATGGGAAAATCTAGTAATATTAAAAAAACATAATTCCATGTCCATCTGGAGCGCATCTTTTCACTTGGTACAGGCCTCTTACCAAAGAGATACATTAGAGAATTAATTATTGTACCCTTTTGCATTAATGTTTACTTAATAACATCTTGCCCTAAGCTATTTGTGTTTTAAAATCTCTACAGAGATATATTTCTATATCTTCTTTTATTTCATACTCTCTTCCTTTCATCAACAAAACCAGCTGGTTGGTGACCTTGACATTTCAATGGCCATCTGCTTCGCAAATACCCACTTTGTTATGATCTCCTCCCCTTCAGGCCCAACCCTTAAAACACGGCCAATAGAAATAAGAGTAAACAATTAGTCATTAATCACCAAACACACACCACAAGCCAAAGAAGAACTTTTTTCAAGGGGTTCAAGATTGCAGCCCATAATCAAGCCCAGCTGTCGAATATCTATTTAAAGATTGGCTCATGTTCTGAGTATCAACAGGGCCCTGTTGATACTCTTTAACCCTTCAGTGCATGCGTGGACACCTACAATGGTTTTACACGCGTGCGGACTCAGTCCGCTACTGTCTTAATGCAGTTTTGGTTGGATTTCCCACAGTTATTGGTAATTTTATAACACTTAAGTTTTAATTTTAAATTATTATGCATATTAAAAAAAACCTTTTAAATTTCCTGCAATATTTTTTACATCTATGTTTTCAGTAACTTATAACCATAATATATTTTTTATAATTAACTGACTTATAATTTTACTTATGAACTAACTTGTGATTGCAAAACATTTTCTTACATATAATACAATACAAAAAGATTAACGAAATCAATTTAAAAAGAAGAGTTGTAACTAAACTAAAACTAAAATTGCAAAGATAAACAAACTGGTTAGATTATTTGCTAAGTTAACGCACCAATTACTATCACTGTCAAAATCATTTTCATTTATGTCCATTATTTGAATTTGGTTGTCACATTCAGAGCACACACAAGAAACAGCAAGCCCCAAACTTACATAACTGTCGCAACCTTTACAGCGACACTTGAATTGGGCTGGACTTTATTTTTTCCGATCGCAAAACTAACATCTTTCTTGGGCTCCCTCTTCAACTAATCTGACTTCTGGCTGAACTTTCTGCTGCAGGGTTCTCAAACGCAAATGTTCATTCAGAAACTCATTAGCAAGTATTTTTCAAAAGTCCTTCCTTGCCACGTTGGATATAGTATTATCCTTGTAAATTATGTATGAACTTATCCCTGCAATATTCAGATATGGGCTCCCAAAATCCATCTTGGGCTGTTCTTGTTACAGAATAAACACACTTTGTTTCTTCCACCTTATCAACACCTAATTTCGTTTCATTGCAAAACGTGATAATTCTGGGTTTAGGAACTTCAGAACGCTCCAGATTTTCAATTTCATCTTCCTCGCTATCATTAGACGCACCAAATCGTTCGGTCTGGATATTTTCCTGTAGCTACAAGTCTACAAGTGTGAAAGTTCTAACAAAAACAAACACACAAACTGCGCACGCTCACACACACACACACACACACACACACACGTGTTTTTGCGTGTGCACAAACACATATACACACTGCATACAAAACCTATTCATAGTAAACATATGGAACTTATTCAAAGCTCCTACTTTTTTCCTAATTTTTTCCAATTTCAAAAACTGCAGATAATGAAGTGAAAATTGTGTAAAAATCTCTTAAGAATCGAGAAAATATATTACTGATAAAAATTAGGGTCAATATTAATAAATAATACAATAAAAATAATAAAACTTATTTGAAGTGTAAATACACAATCCCAATAATGAAATGTCAGTAACAGTCCACGGTACAAAACAAAGTATCACTGCTAATAGCAGACAAACACGAGGCAACCTCGGATTCTGCCAAGATCTTCAGAAAGGCAATAGAGGAATCTACCAGGCAACACAGCTTTCAAATCAGTTTTACAAGCTGATGGCAACAGAACTACAATTTTGCGGACTTACACTCCACTACGATGTACTGGAGGGTTAATACTGTGGTAGCATATGCACTTTTTGAGCCAAGTGTTTTGATAATCACATAACTTACAAACTAACCTAAATTAGATGTAAATAGAATTTTAAAAAATGTCACTAACCGACTGAATTCAATAAACTTTGAACCAAGGGTGAAAGGTTTACACAGTAACTAGACAAATATAGATATAAAATCTCACACTTAAAACATAATGTTCTACTCTTTTCTGCTGAGGAAGACGTTTGATGTTTCTTGAAAGTTAGTGATAGGTTTGTGTTTAAAATGAGATCTTGAGGACCTACATTTTTATGGTAAGTGTATAGGCCCTGTTCTATCCATAGGCCTAATTATTGGGGGGACAGAATAAAACAATTTTCATTGTAAATTAATTTTACATCCATTACTGTTTCCAGCCTGTGGTTCAGGTCCATATATTCTCCACTACCGGCTGGCTAGGTCTGTCGTAGCTTCATATGCATTATAATATAACTTAAGACTAGGTCAAGCACAACATCCAGCCCCCGGCTGTTAACTCATCACTGTGAAAGGGTAAACCCACATTTCACCCATGATACATTTTTCGGCCATGCCGGGAATCGAACCCGGGACGCTTAGCTCAGTAGACAGACACACTACCATCTGAGCTAAGGTGTCGGATCACTTTAAATGAATGAATAACATAAATAGTCTGATTCAGAAAGACGTCCATTTTGCCAACCCAGTTAACGATGTTCTTGCTGTGGTTTCTTACTACCTGTTCAGGTCATACACACAATATGATAATTACTCTCATGGGGTAGAGATGAGGAAGGGAGCATTTTAGAGGTCATATACCAACATTTGCCTGGGAGGAGAGTGGGATACCATTCACGAATAACCATCATCAGTACACCTGACCCGGGATCGAACCCTGATCTGCATCATTGGCAGTTCATTTTATTGTGAGAGTGGCGCTTTAGACCATGTGGCCACTGAAGTAGATAGTATTCATCTTAATTTAGCTAATAATGTATTCAATCTAATGTATCAAAATTATCTTTGATTCTTTAAAACAAAGACAAAAATATTGATTTGCTAGAATTTTAGTGTGTGCACTTAATTGATTATTTTTATAAATATGTTTGGTTTCTGAAATGTTTTATGTCTAAACATGATCCCCCCCCAAATACTCTGATTTTACTATCCATTGAAAAAACCCTCTTGTATTGTAAAGTTAATCAGGTGTGAAATATTTTTGATAACCTAATTCAAACATAAAATATAGTTTGTGTTATTTGATCTGCCGACTTGATGCAGTGACCTTGGTTTTACTCCACAGCTATTCTTCAGCAAGCCTCCGAGCTGGATAACTGTACATCAGTGTGCAGTTTCTGCAGTCGCATGAAGCGCGGCCGCTTATACTCGGCAGCACGATCCAACAATTACAATGTTCTGGCGCTGGGCCAACATTTGGACGACTTGACAGAGAGTTTTATAATGTCGGTGTTTCACAACGGCAGGCTGAGGACCATGAAGGCTCATTACAACATCAGGTGGGTTGCAACTTGCGTTAGTAACCGACAACTAAGGTTATAAAAATAAGGGTAAGGAAAGAAGGAGAACTGATCCTCCTACATTCACAACCAGTCTCCTGATCTTAACATTCCAATAATCCATTGTCTTCTTTCCTCATCCCACAGTCACAAACAACATCCAGACAAGAAGGTAGAGAGTCCCATCACCAGAAACACATTAGAGCAAAGATACATCAAGCTCGAGTCCGAATAGCCATTAAAGCAGATCACTGGTAGTTGACCACCAAAGAGGAACCACAAGACACAAATCATTGCATCCCAATTTTACATTACCTGTATTTACCATTTATTAATATAATTTAAACATTGTGTATTTCAGGGAGCGAGATTTGCGTGTGATTCGTCCATTTGTGTATGTACGTGAGAAGTCTCTTCGGCAGTTTGCAGAGAGTCGAAATCTTCCGATCATTCCCGAGAACTGTCCTGCTTGCTTTGAGGCACCAAAGGTAATCTTACTTATTGCAAATGTCTTTGCCAAATTCAAATAATTATTTTATTAACTCTGAATAGCAAATTATCAGATTGTGTAAGAAATTAGGATTTAAAAAATATTTTGCGTATAATTTTTAACAGAAAAATTAACCACAAATTGTGTTCACTCAACACTAGTTATGTATGGTTTGAGTAGCTTATGAGTGTGTAGTTGTTAAATTTTACTCAGGTCTGAAGAACTGTAGAATATATGAATGTAGATTGTTTTTGTTTATAAGAAATTTTGCTTTAAATAAAACCATATAAATTCCTTTTTCCTAATTTTCTCAGTGATGCCTTGCTTTGTTTTTAAATATTCATTTCATTATGTCTGTTATAACCGGTTGTTTTCAGGAACGCCACCGCACCAAGCAACTTCTTGCCCAGCAGGAAATCCTGTTCCCTCGTTTGTTCTGGAGTCTGCGCTCAGCACTTCACCCACTCATGAGTTTTCGACACACCGGAGAGGAGAGTAGGGTATATACGCGACACCGCAAACACTCCCAGCCACAGCAGACGGTGCTTACTGTTAAGGAACCTGATGAATCCAGCACAGAGACAGATGAGGAACCGGCTAACTGAACACAGATGAACCAATATCACGGCGAGGAACAGATTTAAACAAAGGACAGATTTGTGTACGAATTGCTAGGCCATGACCGGCAACATTAGTGAATTGTTAGTATGGAAACGACTAAGAGAGCACTTTTATTGGTAACGTGCACTTACTAACAAATGTTGCAACACTTTCTGTCCAAACATCATTGACAGAAACAGAACATGTTTCAAACATGTAAACTTTACCTTGTATTTACTGCATATGTTATGTTCAAAAATTTGTCTGAGAATTGAGGTAATATTTTCAAATATATATTTTGCTAGATATAGATAATAATTTTTGTTTGTTCATTTATCTACAAAGTAGAGAACTAATTTTGAGATGTCACATTATAACTTAACTTATGTGTCGGCCATTTTTTTAGATATATCTATTAGAGGGAACGAAATGCACTTGTCTGTGATATTCTTTCATTTGTAACAATTTATTATGTTGTGCTATATATTGTGTTCTATAATAAAACTGTGCCATATTTTGTTATGGAGATACAATCACTGTTTTGGTTCTAGTGTACCATTTCCCTTTCTTTTTCTTTTATTTTTACCACACACAAACTGGACTAGTCTCATTTCATGACAAATTATTCAGCATCTGAATTCCTATTTTTTGTAAATATTTTTTTAAAACTGCGGCTTTGTCTGTATGTTGAATGTGTCGTGTTTAAGCTCTTTAAAGAGTGAGATTGGTATTTTTGTCTGGCTTAACTTAGATTGATAACCTCCGAATCGTGCTCATAGTTTATGTTATTGGATTTAGGTAGGTACTTGAAAATAAACTTCATTTATACTTTTATTGGTTAATTATTTAACCATATTATTATATAAACAACTTTCTGGTTTGTAAAAGTATACATAAATTATTCTTAATTTTTGTTTTTGTTTTTTTAGTAAATACTATACTGGTATGTGTGTGGTAACTTATGCCGGGATCACTATCAACTTAACGTAACGTTCACTCAAAGTTAACTTAACGTATATGTGATCACGATTCACGTAACTTAACGTAACAACTCGAGCCAAACATCTTCATTCTCGTGTATGATCTGTGATTTGTACTAGTTTTACAGTGATTATCTGTGAATGTTTATAGTTTTCAATCTATATAATAAATATCTATAACAAAACTTTTTTGATAAATTTAGCTTTCTTATTTTAGTTTAATTATTTTGTTTCAATGTCTGATCACTAGAACCTACGCTAAAGAGTAAACATTGTTCATAATACCAACAAATGAGTTACTAAATAGCCCTGTTTACGTAACTCGCATAGTGATTGGCTGGCTAGATCACGTGATACCCTTCAAGTAACGTTCACTTAACTGCAAGTCAATGTTAAGTTAACTGCATCGTGATCGCTTCCATTTAAACACACGAAGAGGTCCTTTACGTTAAAGTTACATTAAGTTACGTTAAGTTAACTTTAAGTTAATGTTGAGTTGATCGTGATCCGAGCATTAGTGGAAAATCTAGTTTAACATTGTAATATGGAACTTTCTTCCTTTTAAATTACCTAACGGTTACCTTTGTATGTATATTTTCTGTTTGTTTGATGTTTCAAGTAATTCAAGTGCAAGCTAGATGATGACAAAGAATGAACATGGAAAATGACATTGTTTCAAGAACAAAGTGTTTTATTTGTTTAGTTTTAGTTTAACCTCATCGGTATGTGCACTGTTTTGCTTGCTAAAGAACAATAAGGCAGCTGTTTCACAAGTGTATTGAGCGTTGTATTTTATTGTGTAATTTTTTATGCCAAATGTTTTCTTTATAATTGTCGGCAACTATTTAGTGCAAGGAATTATGACCGAAAAGTGGACTCATGCTTTTTTGAAATGCTAATATTTATTTATCAATGCACGATTGTTATTATGCTAGAGAATGTGTTGTGTCCACAATCTCAACTATGTCTATAGTTGAACAGTATAGACAACAAAGAGATGTTTGAGATTGTTCCAAGATGTCCACAAATCTCAACTATGTCTATAGTTGAACAGTATAGACGACGAGAGATGTTTGAGATTGTTTCAAGATGTCCACAATCTCACATGTCCCTGTTTCTATTTTGTTGCCTGTCGACAATATGAGAGCTCATGCAGAGGATAGAAGTAGAGTAATATTTGTAGCACTTGGTGTTTAAATGAACTTTATCAAAGTGTTGGTAACTAGAATTTAATTACGTTGAAGCATTTGATGCAAGTGATGATTATAGAGTATCTTCTATTCTTGTGACTGTCATTGTACATATATTAACAATTTTATCTGAAACTTTTTGTTTGTGGGAACTTCATTGGCAGTCTTTTGCCGCCATCCCATTAGTGTTGTTTATTTCAAGTTAAAACCCTAATATTGTACTTTTACAAGTCACAGGAAAAAGCTGTTTTGTAACATTATTTTCTGAGTTATTTATAAATTGACTGTTTTCATTACTATTAAAATATGATTTATACCTCTTTCAGTATAGATGTGTAAAAAAAATATTTCACGATTGTTGTAAATATAAAATATATATATATATTACGTGGTTTCTTTTAAAATGAAGCTAACTACTAAAATGTAACAGTTTAACAGAGCTACCTGAATTTTACTGAAGGTACAAGATATGTTTGCTGATGGGGCTTCATTTCTCAAAAGGAAAATGGCATCTCATATCACTAATATAGGTCTCTATCCAGTGTAAAAGAGGGCTGGTTTTTATTTTTGACTTTATATAGTTTACATTTTGCTCTCTAGTGTACAGCGCTCTCTGAGTGTTTCGAGACCTAACTGAAATGAGACCCTGTTTTGAGTGTGTCAATGATTTTGCATGAAAATACCATCACCTAATTTATCTATAGGTGATGTCATTTCATTTGAACTAGTATCAAACCTTAAATACATGTAATCATATTCATATTCAACATGTTGCTCATTAAAAATATTTATAACTGTTTTATTTTGTGTTATATAAAACAAGCGATACCTGATATAAAATAATCTTGTTTTTCATTTACTACCCAATTTTTATCTCTCACCTTTATGATAAAAAAATATCCACCGTCTCGGTTTAGTGTTTCGATTATAGAAATACCTGCAGCCAGTCTCGTCTCAAACAATATGTTACTGTACCGGCTAGAAGTAAGAAATATTCATTCATTAGATTGTTTATTTAAATACTATAATATAAATGGAAGAAGATACTGAAAAGCAGGACACGACACAAGTTTTTTCACACACTCCTGCTACTGTACAAAGAGGAAATAATTTGTTTCTTCTAGCAACATCAAGTTAAGCTATTAGTTTTTTTAAACCATAAATATTTCTCTCTAGACTTGATATATATTAAAAATCTAATATATTCAAGAAAATTTGAATCAACTGGGGGTACTTTAATGGGTGAAACAGGTGAAAAGTTGGTAGATAAAGGTTGAAATCTATATTTTTTTATTAAGGTTTCAAAATGATTTAATATTTGACTTTAGAATATTTATGATTATAAAATAATATGTATGAAATAAAGTGCATTGAGCCACTGAATATTAAATATAAAATTAAACTGGGTGGTTAAGTGTCATTACAATAGTAAGGCACATGAGGACAATGTATTGCTTTTAACCAAAGGGTAGGGGGCCATTAAAACTAGGCCAATTCCCTCCAACTGTTTTTTTTTTACATTCTATTGTTTGGAAGGAGCAAATTTACATAATCCAATATGGTAGCTGTCCTGAGGAGAAAGACTGAAGTTTTCGTGGCAAGAGTGGATAGAGGAAGCAAGACTGAGATGGTTTGAGCGTGTAATGTCTTTTAGCTACCAGAAAATAATGTTGTGTACCTTCAGAAGGATAGACACAATTAACAGGAACACAAATAATATGGCTTTAATCATGAAATTAAGCAAATTTCACACTTTAGTAGACGTTTGTCACAAGACACATGGGTAAGGGTTTTGTTTGAAAAAATGTCATACTGCATTTGGAATGTTATGTTCCATGTATCATGCAAAGACCAAAGCCACTTGTATAAAGATGCAGTAATAACTTCAGGTGGATGAATATTTTAACTTGTGGAAAGGTCAAAAAGTTAGATCAGCACATTTTGAACGTTTGTACATGATCATATAACATTAACAATAAACGCTTCTAATATTGAAATGTCAGAATTAACATTTAACCAACTAAGGCCGGTAAGACAACTTACAAACAAGCATCTGTTTAGTGGAAATATAATGAAAATTGAACTAAAACTATTCTTTCTTTCTTCAACATTATTTTTATTATTGAATTAAACATTACATAGAATTAAACATGGCTGTAAACATAAAAAAAGAAATACAAAACTCACACCAACCCCTTGGGGTTCTCGGAAGCAAAAAATATGTTAGGTCTTTTTTTTTTGGCGCGATCTCTTGCAAGGATTCGTAACTACGTGGCTGTTTTGCTTTGGCGCGATCTCTTGCAAGGATTCGTAACTACGTGGCTGTTTTTGCTTTGGTGCGATCTCTTGCAAGGATTCGTAACTACGTGGCTGTTTTGCTTTGGCGCGATCTCTTGCAAGGATTCGTAACTACGTAGCTGTTTTGCTCTGGTGCGATCTCTTGCAAGTATTCGTAACTACGTGGCTGTTTTTGCTTTGGCGTGATCTCTTGCAAGGATTCGTAACTACGTGGATGTTCCACTGATCGCACTAGGATTTGGGGGGGGGGGGGGGGGGGCGCCCCAGCCCCCCCCCTTGGTGGGGGGGGGGGGGCGCGGGGGGGGGGGGNGGTTGACCGAGGGGAAGGGGTAGAGTAGTGACCTGGTGTGCCCGCTCGCTACCAGGTGGCCCTGCTTGTCTCGCTAGGGGGGGAAAATCTCAGCTCATTAGACCATGCAGCCACCAAAGAGGGTAGTATTATGTTTAAATTGGAAGGAGGTAGAAGATGTTTTGAAAACAATGAAGAGAAAGGCATTAGGAATGGATGATCCTTAAATTTAGTGATACAGGAATGCTATTTTGGTTGAAAAGTGGTCCTTATAGATAATTTACTCTATTATTCTGGAAGTTCCAGGTTCCATACCTGTGTAGAGTTGCCTATGTGCCGCGCGTACTATAATTGTTACCATATGTGCCCATTACCCATGCCGGATTTAATTAATATAGAAGTTGTGGATCTTTAAACATGGCAAGGAAACAGCGTTACTTTCAAGTTAAATCCATGTTTGAAGTCATTTTGGTTTTTAATCCTGAAGATCCTGGTTCTATACCTCACTTGGTAGGCATTCAGTAATTACAATCATGTGTGCTCATCCTGCAGATTTGAATATAAAATTGGGGCCTCTCTAAGTTGGAGGCTATATTCAAATTATTCAAAATTTCCAGAATAACAAATTTGTACATCTATCTACTTATAATATGATTTTCATGTTCTATTTAGTAATTAAATACATTTTATTTTACATAGCCTAATTTTTCTTTCTACTATGTATTTGACATCATTTTTATTATTTTTTGCTACTGCCATCTCTGGACTTTATTTGGAACATGCCTTTTATTTAGTGTAGGTTAACATGCGCTCTAGCGGGTGAACTCATAACTAATGGTTCTATCTGGTTTGAAATATTTAAGTTGTCACTCTGAGCATATTCTGTTTTACACTAGAATAAACGGTTTATGTGGCTGTGGGATACTTCTGACTGATTATTTATTTTCAATTTGATGTAACAGGTTAGGTTATATTTTTGACACACCCGCTACAAAAATAGAAATGGGTCTTTTGACAGATCCTGGAGCCGGCAGAGGAAAATTAACTCAAATCTTGGTTATGTATTATAATAAACTATGTGTCGTTTTATACATAGCCGGATTGGTATGGTTTGCTTTGCTAGCTCATGAACATTTCAATGCAGGTACAAAATGTTCTGTATTAATTTTTAAAAATTTTAATTTTGTGTATGTATTCAGTAAATGTATATTTTTACTGTATGGTTCCCATTAATGAGCCAATTAGGTAAGCTCATGAAAACAGTTTTATATAGCCTATAAATAAATAAATAATAAAATAATTTTGTGTTAGTGAACCCATTTTAATTTTGCAATGGTAGATAAAATTTTATCATGATTGGTGTTTTTTAATTGCAAGATCCACTGTTTGTGGTATTTTGACAGTGTACAGTCTTAACCTGAGCCAACTAATCTATTAAAATGTGGAAATGAGGATGAGTTTGTAGAAAATGCAAGGTACCCTGTTCAGATTCTTTTAGTGCAGTTATACAATAGTCTAATCTGTGTGGTAGGTATGGATGACAGTTTCCTCCCCATAAAGGTTTGCCAGTCAGGCGGCATTATTTAGACGGGCGGGGGCAATTTAATACTTACAGTAACAATATAATACAATTTTAGCTTTAAGGCCCACCAAATCAACCGGCAGGCCCTGTGGAAAACACTGTGTGGAGAGATGAAGGGGTGATAGTACAATTTATCTGTCCAACTATAGAATATTTTTCATTGTTATGTTACAATGTTTGGATATTTTATTCACTTTGTTAAGCACACAAGAGTACATCTCTAATTGAATGACATCAAGATTTATACATTTTCAATAAACACTACATCCAAACAAAGAAAAATCTAGAATGGGACGGATAATGTGTACTATCCCCAACGAGGCTCTGGTTAACATATATCTGACCTTTATATATATCCCCCCACTGAAACATTTAAGTTAACCTAATGATATTTAAAATTAATATTTAATCACAAAATAACTTAGTCCTTAAACCATTATTTTAAAAAAATGTTGTGTCTAAATATTGTTGTTAAATATAATTATGTATTCAGTGGTGTTTTTGATTTTAGGACATCATAAAAAGTAGCCCGAGTATAGGTCTAGTAGGTAGAGGTCTAGAGGACCCTGGTTTTATCCTGTCTGTCCCTGTGGCTGAGTGGTCAGAGAGACTGACTGCAAGTCCAGAGGACCCTGGTTCTATCCTGTCTGTCCACTGTGGCTGAGTGGTCAGAGAGACTGACTGCAAGTCTAGACGACCCTGGTTCTATCCTGTCTGTCCCTGTGGCTGAGTGATCAGAGAGACTGACTGCAAGTCCAGAGGACCCTGGTTCTATCCCTATATGTGTCAGTAGGTTAACTCACATGAAGTGCACCCATATCACCATAGATAACGTATGAGAGAACCATTCGAGCCCTCACTCCTCTGCCAACAGTAGTCAACTGTTTAAACATCTTAGACTGTTTGGTCCTCAATGTACAGGAGCTGCTCCATTGGAGGGATGCGTCCAGGGGAGGCTTTAGATCGTGAGAAGATTTAATCTTTTTTTTTTNTTTTTTTTTTTTTTACAATTATATTAATATCTTAGAGCATGCTTCCACCAAAGCAGGTGTGAAATTATAAAATGAGGTGCGTGGAGTATGGATTTTGGTGAACATCAAAAATTGATCCTGAGCAAGAAGTTCAGGAACTACAGCTTTGGAGTGAATTATGGCTTACTTGATTGAAAAACATTAAGTTCTTAGTTTCATCCTGATTATCTCTGACTGCTAAATTTAGTTATTTGGTTTATCAACTTGACACAAGCTGTCCACATATTGTCTCCACAAACTAATATCCACCCTAACCTCGTTTCCTCAATTGTAAGTATCGCACATGTTGTGCCCGTTAGATCGCACCAACGTGAACAAGCTCGCTTGTTCCAGGAACATATTTCTCCGAAAACGCTCTCCTCCCGGGACTGGTGAAGGGCGACTTTGATGAAGACATGACTGCAAAGAATTATCAATCAGAGCTGTTGGAGGAATCTTCAAGATATCCGAACAGCATGCCGTATTCGTGGCTTCTAGCAAAGTTCCGACAGCTGAGTCTGGACGTCTACACACACAACTTCACTTTAAATTATCCACTTGGCTACGGGACAGTAAGTCATGATCTTGATGTGCACTATCACTAAACTAAACCATGTTTTATCATCACATGGCTATTTTTATAAAGTTACGTAGATGTAAATGTATTATATTTCAGAAATACACCGGTAAGAATGTTTATGCCATCTTGCGGGCCCCACGCAGTGCAAGTACAGAAGCTCTGGTACTATCTGTTCCTTACCGTCCGCCTAGCAGTGCTCACCCTGGGACTATGCCTTCTATTGCACTTATGTTGTCACTGGCCAAGTTCTTCAGACGTTAGTATCAAAAAAAATATTGTCTAAAAATAATTTTGTTAATTTATAGTTTTGCATGAGAAATAATTACTTAGTTTCATGCCATGGAAATCCTTGGGATGTGCTGAGACATCTCATTTGGAATATTTCACAAACTTACCATAAAATATTGATTTAGTTCTTAAAGTATTAGAATATTTGAGGAAAAAACCTATTTGTTTGGATTATTAAATCATCATAAGTTTAAAAAACCACAACTCCGTACTTAATCCATCCTCACTAACTTTATCCACACTTCCCTATCCTTGCATACTTCCTTCAACATCCATTCACAGAGTCATACATGTTCTTTTATTACTAAAATTCTTACTGTTTCTCTTTTTTACATATTTGTCCACAACATTTAGCCACATATGACATGGCCTATCCCTTCCTTTAGATCCACACACTCTACCTTCATATATCTGCTTCGTCACTCGATCCACACTCATCCTCTCAACACGCCCAAATCAACGTAAGACGCTTCTTTCACACTGAGCCATTGTATTCCCTTTCAAACCTCACTCCTTCAGCACCCATTCATTACTGACTCTGTCCATTTGAGTTTTTCCACACACATTTCACAGATATCTCATTCTTAGATACTGCATTTACCTTTCTCTTGTGTTTCTCCTGACAAATCCTCGCTTCACATTCATAAAACAATGTTAACGCTAACACACATTTATATACTGCCATCTAACCTCTTTCAATACTATTTCATTCTTTGCAATAGTCCACATACATCCAAGTACTCTTCAAGGCGCATTCTGTCGATTTACAATTGCATAAAAGTTTTTATGATTATTAAAAGAGAAATGTAATATTGATAGTTTTAGTCCTAGAATCTACAGAACAGTGATTATTTAATAAAATGACTAAAATGTTTGAAATAGAATCAAGTTATATATTTTTAAAAACTGGAATAATATAGTTACAGTCCAAGAGGGAGGTTACAATAAGTTTCTTATAATGGTTTTGTTAACTATTTACTTTTTATAGAGAATTAATTATGTTTTAGTGCTGTGTGTCTTGATGTTTACAGGAATTTAGTTGTTTTGAAGAGAATAAAAACAATCTCCCCGCTTTCCCCGATTAATTGCAGTGTTGGTTGAAATGATGCATGAAAATATAGTTTTACGAATCTTTATTTATATTTAGCGAAGGGAGCAAGTTTTGCTTTGACAGAACATGTTATGACATGTTATGACATGTTACATGTTTGCTCTGGCAGGTCAGAAGTACTGGGCGAAGGATGTGATCTTCCTAGTGACAGAACACGAACAACTGGGAATCCAGGCGTGGTTGGAGGCATACCACCAGACCACATGTGGTCGCTCTGGGGTGCTTGACCATGGGGACATGACAGGAAGAGGAGGGGCCATTCAGGTGGGATTCAAAATAGCTCATAGAAAACTATTTTATTGAGCCATTTAAAAAATAAATAGCAAATAAGTGACATTACCTAAAACAACTAACATGAGCTGTACAAGTTTAAACTGTACAGAGGCTGCATTTATACACATTATATTGAAATTAACATTTGACGTAGATAACCAACTGCTTTTCACAAATATGGATACACAACCATTAAAGTTCAAAGGAAATTTTTTTTTCAACAAAAACATACGTATATATTTTCTAAAGGATCACAATGTTATTTTCTTGATTGAAAAACAAAATAAAGTCTAAATGTGAGGTTAGTCAAACCCCTAATGAGGCGAAACCAATAACACTAAATAGTTCTGGTGTTCCTTGTTGTGTAGGCGGCCATCAACCTTGAGCTACATGCGGAGAAGATCGGCCATGTTGATGTCAAGGTTGAAGGACTAAATGGTCAACTGCCAAACCTTGACCTCGTCAACTTGGTCCACCGAATGTGCTCCAAGGAGGGAGTGAAGCACACCTTTAAAAATAGGGTACAACATTTTCAAACACTTAGCTCTAGTTTGGTTAAATGTTTATTCATTTAGTGTTTTGTTTTATTCTTGGGTAATTGTTGGGCTTATTTTTTTATCAGAACTATCGACTTCTATATTTCAACTTTCATATATTATTTTATTTTATAATGATTCGTATAAATGGAAATATGACCAAAATAAACACTTAAAAAACAAAAGATCTAAAGTTGTTTTGTGAAATTTGGTAGTAAATATTTGAATAAACTGAATTTTGAGTTCAGGTACTTGAGTTGGTTGTTCAATAAGCGAGATATGATTACAATCTAATTATATCCCAGAGTAAAGAGATCTTTCTTTGACCTAAATTATATACTGCACAATAAGATAAGCAGTTTAAACAGTAGAGACTAAAACTATATTATTTTTAGTAAAACTTGGTTGGGGGCCTCATACTCTGTTTGGTCTTTGTTGTCAAGGAAAACTCTAACCATCGAGACCCGGTGAAAGAATGGTTTCACCAATTGAAAACACTCATGGCCATGGTTACCACTCAGGCCACGGGGATCCCCAATGGCAACCACGGTCTGTTCCACAGGTCAGGAATTAAATCAATCCACACTACCAAATTGCAATCCTTTCTTTTCATTGAGAAGTACAAGCTTCAGGTACAGATCGTAGGAACCTACACAAGGCGAGTGTTTTCACAATAGACACATCGTCATAGCAGCAGAAACAAGGACAGTGAATGTAAGAGAGACTAGGAGAGCATGTTAGCTGTCACCAGGAGAAACAAGGACATTGAATGTAAGAGAGACTAGGAGAGCATGTTAGCTGTCACCAGGAGAAACATGGACATTGAATGTAAGAGAGACTAGGAGAGCATGTTAGCTGTCACCAGGAGAAACATGGACANTTGAATGTAAGAGAGACTAGGAGAGCATGTTACCAGGAGAAACAAGATAGGAATGAAGTTGGAGTACAGGGAGTACATGAGATAGTAGAGATGTGGGAGGAGCAGATAACAGAAAGTGTGCAAGTGAGAGGACAAGAATAGAGGAGATTAAATTAGAAAGAATGGGGAAGGATAGAGGAAGATGGAAGCATTTTACTAAAGTGACCTGGCCACAGGCTGGAAACAGTTGATCATGAGGATGAGGAGGAGCAGGAGGAAGGTGAGGAGGATCAAGAGGAGGAAGGTGAGGAGGATCAGGAGGAGACGCCACACACACATCAATGTTGACAAACACACACACACACTCATTAATAGGCATATGAAGCTACGACAGGCCATATTTCTTTAGAAAGAGCGTTATTCTAACTTGACAACCATGTTGTTCCTACTCATATAGTTTCTTACCTGGTTCACAGGTTTGGAATTGAAGCTGTCACTTTGGAAGGCTTCGAGAAGAAAGAAAAAGGAAGTCCAGCAGTTTTCTACCAACTAGGACGGTAAGACGAAGGTCACTCTATCATTTCAAACTGTGTATTTGTTGTGCAATATCATCATCAAGTCTTGTTTATTGTATTTCACTTAGGAGGTGTTCAGGGAGATAGGCTCACTAAAATCACTAGAGCCTTTCTTCTGCGTACATGTAAGTGTTGGGGAGGGGGAGACAGAGTTAGCATGCTTGTACCAACAGCTCGGGGAGGGGGAGACAGAGTTAGCACACTTGTACCAACAGCTTCAATAATGACAAGAAATAATAATAGTCTCCATTGAGGTGGTCTAATATCATTTGATAACAATGAATGTTCCTCCCACTCATGTTCTGGAAGGACCGACAGTCTAAAGTCACCAGAACAACAATTTATACTTGGATGAGTCACTTCACCTCTCAGAACCTAAACAAGTTGGAAGAGAAGAGGAAAAAGCAAAACAGTGCAACCCACTTCGTTGGTCGCGTGGTACAACGTGCTACTCTCGCTAGACAGGGAGATCGTGGTACAACGTGCTACTCTCGCTAGACAGGGAGATCGTGGTACAACATGCTACTCTCGCTAGACAGGGAGATCGTGGTACAACGTGCTACTCTCGCTAGACAGGGAGATCGTGCTACAACATGCTACTCTCGCTAGACAGGGAGATCGTGGTACAACGTGCTACTCTCGCTAGACAGGGAGATCGTGCTACAACATGCTACTCTCGCTAGACAGGGAGATCGTGGTACAACGTGCTACTCTCGCTAGACAGGGAGATCGTGCTACAACATGCTACTCTCGCTAGACAGGGAGATCGTGGTACAACGTGCTACTCTCGCTAGACAGGGAGATCGTGCTACAACATGCTACTCTCGCTAGACAGGGAGATCGTGGTACAACGTGCTACTCTCGCTAGACAGGGAGATCGTGCTACAACATGCTACTCTCGCTAGACAGGGAGATCGTGGTACAACGTGCTACTCTCGCTAGACAGGGAGATCGTGCTACAACATGCTACTCTCGCTAGACAGGGAGATCGTGGTACAACGTGCTACTCTCGCTAGACAGGGAGATCGTGCTACAACATGCTACTCTCGCTAGACAGGGAGATCGTGGTACAACGTGCTACTCTCGCTAGACAGGGAGATCGTGCTACAACATGCTACTCTCGCTAGACAGGGAGATCGTGGTACAACGTGCTACTCTCGCTAGACAGGGAGATCGTGCTACAACATGCTACTCTCGCTAGACAGGGAGATCGTGGTACAACGTGCTACTCTCGCTAGACAGGGAGATCGTGGTACAACATGCTACTCTCGCTAGACAGGGAGATCGTGGTACAACGTGCTACTCTCGCTAGACAGGGAGATCGTGCTACAACATGCTACTCTCGCTAGACAGGGAGATCGTGGTACAACGTGCTACTCTCGCTAGACAGGGAGATCGTGGTTCGAATATTGGTCGGGTGTACTGAGGTGGTTTTTCCCCCAAAATGGTTTTCCACTTTCCCTCCACACAAATGTGGATACACTTCCTCTAAATGTAACCTTTATAATCCCTAAAACCGTTTACGTAACTACTACGTAAGCAGATAACCTGAACCTTTGACCTGGCTTCATAAAAAAATATCAGCTTCGACTTTTCTTGAAAAAAAAAAATTGGTTTAGACAATTACAAAACTTAACCTATAAAAATATTAACAACAAAAATACTTATGTTTAATTATTACCATTCTGAGCTGTTATGTATTACAAATAAATATATACACGAAAACAAGTATTTGGATTGCATGTTGTGATAGAAACTTGGTTTATCTGGGTAGAATGAAATATTATAAACAAGTGTGTGATAAAATACTGGTGTATGAAGTTACACAAATAAACTCAATATAATATTTATTCAAGCAAAGACAACCAACAAAATATGTTCAATCTTAAATTCGGCATCATGAATATTGAAAAGGTTGACCTTGCAAACCAACAACCAATCACAATACTTTCCTCTTGTCTGAAACAATTCCGAGTTGGTACATTATTTCTTTGTTTGCTTGTTTAGAAAAACTCATGAGACAAAAATCAAAATGGGGATACTATAACGTAACTGATACATTTATCTAATTGTTGTTGTGTTACGTTCACAGTGTCATGGAAGGTTTGTTTCGCAGCTTGAATAACCTCCTGGAACGCTTCCACCAATCATATTTCTTCTATTTGCAGCCAACCACAGACAGATATATCTCTATAGGTAAGATGTGAATACATTATTAATTTAATCCACAAGATATCAGTTAAATAAATGTGTGTTAGAAATAATATTCACTTTTTAGTGTTTTGAATACGAATGTGTGAGTTAAAAAAAAATAAATTCAAAGGAATGTTATTTAAAGATAATGTTTCTTTTTAAAATAATATTTAATGACACGGAAACTAAGTAAAATATGTAACAAAAACTTGAGACTGGTAACAAGAGAAGAGAGTTTACCTTCTAATTAGGGAAGTATAGTCTTGTAGACATAACTTACATACGCTGTTATTGCTTGCTCCTTTTTTACTTTTTCAAACAAGAACAATCTAGTAAAAAAAATATATACATTTACACCATTTTGAGAAATAGTGATAGGTCGCTTGTTAGTAGCTCTTAAATGAAATTTGTGAATGAACATCTCTGGGTCGATGTCGATCCAATCATTTCATCCGGCGTCAATGATCAATGATCAGCATTTGAGTTATTGGTTCTTAAAACCAATTGTTTGAACTGTGTTTCATGTTAACGATCAGACACAAGTTTGAACAGGCAACATCTGTATCTAAGTGACCATGACCTACCTCTATCCATAGTCTGTGTGTTAACTCTGTTCTGCTGAACAAAGGGACTGATGTACCCCAAAAATTACATAATTGTGTGTTTTGTTGTGTTTTAATTTTGAACTTCAAGACCTTCAGTTTTCTGGTAAGTGGGTATGCCTTTACCTTCTATCTTCTTTTCAATGTTTTATTTAAAATATCCATTTGGCGCCATTTTTCCTTTGTTTACATTTTCCATCTCTTTCCAACTCTTCTAATTTAATCTTATCCATTGGGTCTCATTAAATATTTTCAGTTTGTTTTGATGAAATTCATTCACTTTTACAAATGATAATTGTTGTAAATATTTCTTGCCACACACAACAGATTGTTTTTGTCCCAGGGATGTACATGCCTCCCTTAGGCCTGCTTTGTGCAGCCCTACTGATCAAAGCTTTTGGTCTATGGCTGAGGATGCAGAAGGATCCTGCGGACAGCGCCTCTGCTCCGACCAATCAGA
Organism: Timema bartmani; assembly: GCA_902151455.1. Classification (NCBI taxonomy): domain Eukaryota; kingdom Metazoa; phylum Arthropoda; class Insecta; order Phasmatodea; family Timematidae; genus Timema; species Timema bartmani. The sequence continues at coordinate 31,728 of CABFWB010004937.1, forward strand.
AAAGGGACACAGATAATGAGAATCTTGATAGCTTCAACGATAAGAAAGTGGAGGATGTTCATGAAGTCGACAAGGCAGAAAAATCCAAAGAAGGGGATAGAGTTTATTCTGTTGAGCAACAGGTATAGTACACTTTTCATGTTAAGACAACTTTAAAACTTACTAGATATTATTCATATATTCATACAAAAAGTCATGTGATCTGCAACAGTTTATTTTGATAGATTATAGTATTAATATCTATAAAATATCACTCATAAAATAGTAAATTATTGTTATCAATTTCAGTTGCAAAAAATATGTTTGTATCTATCGAAAGGCCCTTTCCATGAAAATTGGCCTGTAATTTAGTATCTCTCTATAAGCACTAATACCTACATAATTTGTATTCTAATTAAAAAGAGAAAATTCAATATTACAAGCACCTTGACTAATTACAAGCAGTTGAAAACAAATAGTCAATTCATGTTATTTGGTATATCGCACTCGGCTAAATCATGGTTAAAATTATGTGGGATATTCAGCACAATTACCTGTGTAATGCTGGAGTAGAACTTATTTAGACAGAACAATAAAACACACAAACACATTTTTAAGGACAAGCTTTCACTGTCACAGACAACTTCATCAGGTCAAGAGAGTAGTCTACTCCAGTATTACCAAGGTAAGTGTGCTGGCTATCCCTCTTAATTTAGACCATAACTTTATAGTCTATTCATAGTAACTTTGGTCTTTTGTGACAGTTAAAAATCTTAAAAACCAATGTATGGTCATTAACCTTCTAATTATGTTTGGTAACTTTTGGATATGGTGTCAAAGTGGCAAAATATTTGAGAGACGGATAAACACTGCACTATTTTTTATTAATTTTTAAAATGTCAATAAAACCAAAGTTACCCGTAACAGATTATAACCAAATCTTGGCCATTTAAATGTTTCAAATGTTTGCCATTCAATTTTATTTATTTATTTATATTTATTTATTTAATCTGGTGAAGTTAAAGTATAACAGTTTGTCTTACACTTAGCCATGTTACAAATGTTATCTCATTCATGCTACAATGTTCATATACCATTACAAATAATTAATTCTATAAAAAAAAAAAATATTTATCAATTTTAACTTAAACATAACTATTCAAGACAAAAACTCAAAGCTAAATTGTTATTTTTATAAAATGTAGATAGTTTTTTAAGTTATTTAGCTCACTTTTGGCAATTAAAGGAGGAAGATGGAGGCATTTTACTAAACCGACCCGACCACAGGCTGGAAACAGTCGATGGTGAGCTCGTGTTTAAATAATGTCTTAATAACTCTGTTGTGATAAGTGGCTCCACTGTAGAAATGTTATTAATCCAACCGTCGCCCTTGTTGTCAGGTTGTCAACTTCAGCCTGGTGCCAGTTGGTGTGGCCGTGTTGGCAACACATGTCCTGGGAGTGGCACTACTGTCAGCTCCTCGCCCTTTCACTACCCTGGGACTCCAGTGGGGAGGGCTGGCCACAGAGACGTCTATCTATGTTGGTTACCTGGTCGCAGCGCTCGTCATGATCTTGGTACCTCTACTCGCCAGCAGGTAAGTTCACTCGTGGTTCTACCAACACTCACAGGAATGTGTGAAGACAATTTTTTTTTCTTTTTAATTTGAAAATAACTCGAATCTAATCTATTAAATGAATATTTTTGATTTGTTGTGTCATGCTAAAAAAATATAATATTATGCCAATTTTTAAATAACTTTATGGACTTAAATCACTTAGAAAATGTTTTATGACACAATTATTTGTAATATTTCATTCTAATATGATAGATTACTTTATAATCAAAACATACATTTCAATTACTTCAGTACCATAGTATAGGCTGAATGGGTAGTAAGATGCAACTAAAAGAACTTAGTATTTGTTTATATGCATGTTAAGTTGTGATGCAGGTAACAGCTCAGGATGGCAATGTTTGAACATACACTCTGTATTTTGGCTATTTGTGTATGATCACGATATAAGGCTGGAGTCTCTTCACACCGTGCATTGTTTGGATGAGTTGTTTGTGATGATTAAAACAGCTCTGGATATTTCATGTTGTGTAGTATTGGTGGCAACATGGAGAGTTGGACTCTGTTGAACATTGTGGCACTTCTTGAGTTGGCAACATTGCTGCTCGCTGTTTCGATGCACAATTTCTCTCTTGCGCTGCTTGCAGCTGCTATCTATGCGCCGCCTGCACTTTGGATGACCCCAGCAAAAAACAGGTGATTATTATTTTGATATTTAAGGAAAGTAGAATGCTTCTGATGAATTAATATCAAAAATAAAGTAGGGAGGGTGCAACAGCCACTTTTTCTATTACAGATTAAGTGGAATCGAAGTTTGAATATTTTATAAAAATTTCACAGATGATGCCACTATTACAACATGTTATTCAATTACTATGAGCTTTTATTATGTACATAATATCATCATTATTTGTTTTTAGCCTGGGGCCGACTCAGATTAGTAAGATGCCTCCATCCTCCTCTGTCCTTCCACCATTCTTCACCTCTCACTTGCACACTTCCTGTTTTCTGCTCCTCCCATGTCCTCCACTTTCTTGGTCTCTCTGATTTATAGTTGATGACTAGAATATTTACCATTTGACATGAGCTAGTTACCTTGTTCCCCATCTCACTCTGTATTACAGTCCTCTTGTATTCCCAAAGCTTGTCATTCTCCCCGCCAACACACCCTCTTAGTGACCAACAGCCTTGCTCCAGGTCAAATCATTAACCGTTGCCCAGCCATCAGCTGGACAACATCCCTACGACATTACCCTCATCAAAGTACAGGACTAGTGTTTGTTTCTTACAGGTTTCTGTCGCTCTTCCAGAAGTTTCTATGGCTCCTACTACACCCTCTACTACTACTCACTATTGTCGTCTCTATCTTCACTCTTGTCACCTTCTCTGAGCTCCCTTGGGACGAGGTGTTGGACAGATCCCTCGGGGCCACCAAACAAGCCTTGGTGTTTGCCATCATTGACAGCTCAGTGTACGGCAACTGGGTGTTCAGTGTCGCCACCGCGATACTCACTCCTAATTGGCTAATCTTCTGGTTGGTCCTCAACTCAAAGCCCCACAAGGTGAAAGACTGAGCATGCTCAATGTTGCCAACTTAGTGTTCAACACTAAGCTAAGAGCTAAACAACACTAATTACTCACTATTATAGTTGGCTTGAAATAAAATACTATAGTGGTATGAACTATTTTTGTGTGGACTTCAAGTTTGCTAAATATTAGTCATGAAAACACAAATGAATTAACAAATATATTTACTTTATCTCAAAAAGATTTTTTTGTTGTAAGTTTGTTTATTCATTCATATTTCATTACATATTTCCATAGTACTGACATATAATGTTAATGATTATTTGTGACATCTCATTCTGGATTTATGAATTATTTTTGTTATAAGTACTAAGTATAAGGGCAAGGCTTACACAATTTCCAGAAAACTGTAGTCGTCAAAGTTCACAACTAAAAACAACATAAAGCTCTCCCAAGTCTAAGATGGCTGCGTTATCTGAAAGATCGTGATCTTAACTGATAACTCATTAGTAGCTGACAATCTCCACACGTCCATCACAGACTTTGCCTTAAAACATGAGTGAAGAATGACCCTGGACATGGGATAACTCCTGGATAGTTCAGTGGTAAGAGCATTGGCATACTAAGCCAAAAGGTCCTAGGTTCAATTCCTGTGTCAAGGTGTAATGTTTCAATTCAAAGAATATGATATTTTATTGCTGTTATAACAGTAATTAACAAATATAAAAGCCTTGTTATTTAATCCATCATAAATTGCTTATGTTATATCTTCCCTACATTTACCCTGAACGGTAGAAGTCTTACCTTGATGGATTGCGTGTGATATAACCTTATCTTACAACCTGCGACATAGTGGAACCATGAGAGGTAAACCTACCAGGGTACATTTGACAAAAACAACCATTTAATTGGTATGGACGATAAATTACACCATTTTAAGAATAGTAACATAAATAAAGTTAATTTGTTTGCTGTTTTAAACACTTGGTTTTAATTTCTTACACTTGAATCTTAAATAACTCTCCACTCCTAAATGGTATGAGTTTCAATCTCTCTGAATTCAAATTGGTTTTGGGACTGTAATTTTTCAAATATATTGGTAATTCAATTCCATTGGGTTGGTGGACCTTCTAATATCAATCACAAGAGAAAAGGAAGATTTGGAGTAGTCTCTATACAATATATTTAAATGAAAAACAAATAAAACAATATTTACTGACTTTCAAATGTTTCATTTCTAAAATAAATATTTCACACATTTTCTAACATTTAATTGATACATTAAATTAAAATCTTCAATCACAAACATCTTTGGTTGTCTAGGTGTTTCTTTAATATCTGATCTTTAAATATTTAAATTCACTAAAATTACAATACAGTATCTTCATAACACAATGATAACATATTTTTAATTTTAACACATTATAAAAGGAAAAATAAAATTCACTTTGTATATGAAAAGTATCAAAACAATGATTTCCGATACATTGTGTTATCACATTGTTAAATTGTTAACTTGATTTCATATAATATTATTATTTAGTAAAAACTGTGACCATACGTGTTAAAAATAATACGTGCAGGTCTTATCTACGAAAACACACACATTCTGGATCCTTATTGTCACTAGTTCGCACCTCTAAAAGTCATATAAACTTATTGAAATATTATGAAGTACAACAGTTATTAAAGTTGTAAAACTAATATTGACGTTAAGGAAGCCCAATACTTTTAGATTAATATAATAAATGTTTCTAGATCAACGAAATCATCTTTCTTGTGTTGCGATATTTGACAAAGTATTTAATATTAATTCTTCACTACACAAGGTAGGCACGCACATTTTATATTCAAGCTAAATTTTGATGAACTATTCTATTCGCAACTATGTTGTCATTTCCATTGTGCAAATAAATATATTAACACTCTAGAAATGCAGGGGTATAGGAAAGTTTTTGGTTTGGAGAGGGGCTAGGCCCAAAATGAGCTTGTGGGACCCTTGTAAATGAATTTGGCCCCCTTAATACATTTTAATACACTGCCGACACTGCAAGACAATTTGATCAATAACTGTCTTTTATCTTGTTTAAAAGAATCAGTGGGTGTCCCAAGTATATCAATCAATTTTTAAAAGGTAGGGGGGGGCTGCGGCCCCTTCCTTACTCTCTTTCCTGCACCCTTATATAAATTTGTAGAAATTTTGCAATAGCAAATTACACAAATTAAAGTCTAAAATACACTAAAAATCACATTCTAAAATATCACATTGCCATTGTATTGTCATCTAATTGTAAAGCTTTGATTTGGTTCACTATTTCTATAATTCATTCACGATAGGTCTTTACCTGGATGACAGTTCAAAAATCATATGTTTAGGTTTTAGGTTACCAACACTTGTAAAAGAACACTGTTTTGTTATGAATGTTAAGTTTTTTAATTACATGTTATATTTTACATTTAAAATAACTTAAACTTAAGTTTTCTCACATTATTTCATTACTTTTAACAATTTCTTTTTACCCAATCCGAAACAATATTTTAAACATATATTAAAAGTACCTATTCTTTGTTTTGGAATGTTATCTATGATGTGTAATATAGTGCATGCATTAATACCTTTTAATAAAGGCATCGTATTTACTTGGTAAAGATAAAATATTTGTAATTTATTTTATATATGATTAACTATTTTATTATTAGTTTATTGTTTTTAGAAATATTTAACTGAATAAAATATAATCGTCTGCTGCGAGGATACACCATTTTAAACAACTTGTC
>CABFWB010004937.1:40536-51782 GCA_902151455.1 Timema bartmani
CTAGAGCTGTAGCGACAGTGCTAGAGCTGTAGCGACAGTACTAGAGCTGTAGCGACAGTACTAGAGTTGTAGCGACAGTACTAGAGCTGTAGCGACAGTGCTAGAGCTGTAGCGACAGTACTAGAGCTGTAGCGACAGTGCTAGAGTTGTAGCGACAGTGCTAGAGCTGTAGCTACAGTACTAGAGTTGTAGCGACAGTGCTAGAGTTGTAGCGACAGTACTAGAGCTGTAGCGACAGTACTAGAGCTGTAGCGACAGTGCTAGAGTTGTAGCGACAGTGCTAAAGCTGTAGCGACAGTGCTAGAGTTGTAGCTACAGTGCTAGAGTTGTAGCTACAGTGCTAGAGCTATAGCGACAGTGCTAGAGTTGTAGCGACAGTGCTAGAGCAATATCGACAGTACTAGAGCTGTAGCGACAGTGCTAGAGTTGTAGCTACAGTGCTAGAGCTATAGCGACAGTACTAGAGCTGTAGCGACAGTGCTAGAGTTGTAGCTAAATTCTGTATCTGTTATTGAATATTGTGTGTTAATCTATTTAAAAAAGTTTAAACAACTTAAAGTGGAGGTGCTAATGACCCACTCGCAAAATTCATTGTAAAAGCCATATTGTGTTTGTCTCTTTTATATGTTTCTGTCCACCTTTCCTGTACCTTCTGTACCTTCAAATACAGTACAATACCTCATAAGTGAAAGAGGTTTTCCTTATACAGATATATGTATGATATAAAAAAATTGGTGTTTTGAAGAAGTTACTTTATAACCAGGTACCTATTGCAATGGAAGATCATTCCATTAAAATATGCTGAGTGATTTTATTTGGTTATTGGGTAAGTTTGGACTAAATCAGCAGAATATTGGAAATTTATAGGATAGATTAATTTTATATTCCCTTTTAGTGGTTTTTACAATCTAAGATTTATAAAAATACTTAAAACATTTTTTAAAAAAAGGTGTTTTAATAATTTGTCAAAAGAATTTCCCAAGATTTTAAAACAACTTGTACTTTAAATATAAAATACTCACTTTTGCTCAGATTAAAAAGGTTTGGGGTATAAATCTCTTGAATTGGTCCCTTTTTTTTTCTACTTTTCCTATTTTATTTGTTTTATTTGTATCAATTAATACTTATCAAAGACAGATACTTTTTTATTTTAGTTAATAATTTTAATATTTTCAAAACTATTTGTAATCCAGTGTATGTCAACGATCTTTGGAATCGTCAGTATTATATCAACACCTATTCACAGATTGTTGACATTTTTACATGTAATCATTGTGACACCCCTCACTGGTGAGCTCCGTCATAAAAACAACCCTTTCTTCTGTGACCAAGAAGGCTATGTTTAGACATGTTCAAATAGGCTTGTTATTGTGTTTACAACTGACTTCCGCAAAAAATTAATTCTGTTTGATTGACAACAATTCTGCGCAAAAGTTGGGTTAGATAACCCTGAGCGGGTAGTGAAACGCGGTGGCAAAGTAAAAAACAAAAAAACATTGCTTTTGATTAACTAACCAACATTTATTTAATGAAGCTTTTACCTTACCTAGGTTAAAAATAGGTTTGGAAATTCCAATAGGCTGATTTAGAAATGGTGTAAAAATAACATTCTAATCATGATTTGCAAGATGTAAAGTATGATATCCAAGTTCAGTATGACTAATGTATATTAACAATACTAAAAGTTAGTCCTTGAACTTTTAACTTTTATAGAACCTAAAAAGACTCGCAATCAGATTCACAATTACCAGTTCTAAACATCACAAATTCAAAAACATGCCTAGCAAATGATTACAATTTTCTTTCCAAAAATATTTCACTTGTATTAAAATAATGCCTTTGTTAATGATAAATGATCAACAACCTTTGTTTCTCTGTTTTATATACCAATCACAACTTACGATTATTAAACATTCCCTCATTGGCGGGTCAAACAGTGTTGCCAAGTGACTTGTTAAATTATAACCTCCCACTTTGTGTTCATTCTACAAATCACACAGTTCATCAATTACTAAGTTAAAAATGCCCATATTTACAGTGACAATATCCAAAACAAATGAAAAAAAGCAATTTATAAGTAAAATCCAGTCAAGGGAATGATGATCCATCTGTAAAAAACTGGACTCAACAGAGCCAAACTTTTCTTCTTTAATGCACATGTGATAATATTCTAAAATACTTTATTAGGAAGTGTATTAGTGGATACAACCAATAACATTTTAAACTACATTTTACCTCCAACCAGGTTCAAACGTGAGGTACAAATAATAGTATTGTGATCTTAATCTCTATCATGTTTCTTCACATCTTCATCTATGGTGAAAGATTTTAGTCTTAGCTAGACGACCCTATGGCTCTACCATAGTGGAAACTCGGTGAGCTTTCACTCAGGACACTTTACAGACACTGTGGCACTATGTGACGTAACACAGGACACTTTCCAGACACTGTGGCACTATGTGACGTCACTCAGGACACTTTCCAGACACTGTGGCACTATGTGACGTCACACACGACACTTTCCAGACACTGTGGCACTATGTGACGTCACTCAGGACACTTTCCAGACACTGTGGCATCACGTGACGTCACTCACGACACTTTCCAGACACTGTGGCATCACGTGACGTCACTCAGGACACTTTCCAGACACTGTGGCATCACGTGACGTCACTCAGGACACTTTCCAGACACTGCGGCATCATGTGACGTCACTCAGGACACTTTCCAGACAATGTGGCATCACGTGACGTCACTCAGGACACTTTCCAGACACTGTGGCCCCACGTGACGTCACTCAGGACACTTTCCAGACACTGTGGCCCCACGTGACGTCACTCAGGACACTTTACAGACACTGTGGCACTATGTGACGTCACACAGGACACTTTCCAGACACTGTGGCATCACGTGACGTCACTCAGGACACTTTCCAGACACTGTGGCCCCACGTGATGCCACACAGGAGCCACAAGGTTACTTCATTGCAATGAACTGGTCATTACTACGTTGGAGGTGAATATAAGATTGGGATGTTAATAGCTTCAGATTGAACAGTAAAAAACACCTCCTTTAATCAAAATTGATGTGAACAATTTTTTAAACCTATTTAAAATACCTAAGAATATTAACTGAAAAAAGATATGCGTTTAAGAAAAACTCTATTTTAAAAACAATGTAAATATGTACTTAAACTCACAAAAGAATGAAAAAACATAAAAATGCAACTGTTCATCAAATTATTATTTATATTTATTTTTAGATATTGAAATATATAAATACACACATTAACTTTCTGCTGTTATCTTGTGTGGATTTAATAATAAATTAATTTGAAAGTTTAAAAGTTGAGCTTTTTTAATTTTCACAATTTATGTTTCCAAATACATTTTGAATAGCTTTTAATCAACTGTATAAATTTACATTTTTCTTTGATTATTATTAGAAAATGTAATCAGTCCTGAAAACTTTATTGAGATAAAATTATTACCTAAATAAATTAATTGCAAACATTCAATAATGTTTTAATGATTGGAAAATATCAGTGTAATATTGAACATGTCAGGTTATTCATGTAGAAGATATAACCATTTTAACATCGTGTGAAAGCTCTCATTCAACTGAAGTTGTTTGGTGTGGAGCGCCACTGGTGGCAAGGAGTGGAGCGCCACCAGTGACACACAGAATGTCTGTCGTGCCTCGTGTGCAAGGGCTCTAAGTGTATAAAGATAGAAAATGGAGTACCAAATGAATGAGTAAAAACTATGAAATATTCATTTAGGAATGAGCATTCCTGAGTCTGGTCTTCTTAGTGAGCTTGCTTTGTTTCGATGTACTTCAGAGTGTTATATTATTGTACCTGTATGAACTGTACATGCAAATGTTCATAACACAAAATGTTTGTTCAATTGTCTTATCTATCGCTGAATGGAATGATTCTGTGATCACCGAGCTCATGTCAATATAACAATGTCTATCTAAAATTCGAACAAATCTCTTATATCATGCCATGTAACATTACCAGCCTTTGCATGTAACATTACCAGCCTTTGCATGTAACATTACCAGCCTTTGCATGTAACATTACCAGCCTTTGCATGTAACATTACTAGCCTTAAAACATGTGCAGTACTTTTAACGGAATATAAATACCGTACAGTGGCAGCTCGTTACTGCAATACTAATCTAATTCACAGCCTTCTCTAGAAATACTCTTTCAACTAACACCGCCAGTCAATACCCAAAGGTGGAAAGGCACTTTCAACCTAAAACTTGCTATCTTTACGCCCATCTATGAGGACAGGGTTAGCCAAACCATCCTTAAACACCCTGCTGTTTTCATCCATGCTCACTATGGGTAACACGGCACTGTCTTGCCGACCGACGATGCCGTCTATGGGCGTCTCCCGGTACTTCTCGTTAGTAGAGTTGAAACCCATCTTGAGGTGAGGGAAAGCATCCAGTACATCCCAACGGTCGGCCGAGAGCCAGTTTTGCTCGAAGATGATCCTCGCGATCGTGCTAGCCAGCAAGTGCGATACCAGCGCACACAACATGGAGAATGTTTTGAAGGGAAACCTTTGGATATTCGCACTCTCGTCATAAAATGGGAACTTTATGACCACCGGAATACCCAGGCCTAGCTCACCGCCTGAAATGGAATATATTTTAACATGAGGTTTCTCCAAGAACATAATTCAATATGTGATATCACATTTGATCAAATTAATTTGTAAAGTGACTAAACTATAAATGGCATGGTGCCGATACTGATTGGAATTTGTTTCATAATTATCTGTGTTTTTAACGACTCCTGATCTGTTTTAATCAACTCACCCAGTAATCTAATGACAAGACCGACAGCGTAGGCGGTGAGACTGCCATACTTATTGACCCCGTTGGGCCAATAAACTACTAGAAGCAGCTGTGGGAACAGGATGACATAGACAAGGTCCGAACACAGGTATCTACACAGAAAAACATGTCAATCAATATTTCAGAGATTTTAAATGTTTAAACCCCAAAAACCAATCTAAATGGTGTGAGCCTGCAAAGGGGATATACCGACCAAACAGCCGCCGCCGTTAGCGATGATAGTGCCAACATTTGCGGATAAAGGGTGTCATGCTGTCAGCACAAATAGCCCTTCGGCCTTTACTTTCAGTTTTCTAAATCTGTTTAGCTACTAGGTTATTTAACTACAGTATTAAAAGCACAACATAATAATTTTTACTCTTATTGGATAACACAAAGTTTAAAAATGTGTACTTTTTTCATTTAATTTATTTGAGCTATTTAACATGAACTTTTTGAACCGACTGATTATATCAGCACACAACTTATAAACTAACTTCACTCTAGAACAGACACAACATCCAGTCCCCGAGCATTAATTTATCATTGTGAAAGGAGGAACTCATATTTAACCAATGATACATGTTTCAACCATGCCAGGAATCGAACCCGGTACCCTAAGCTCAGAAGACAGACATGCTAACAGCTGAGCTAAGGTGTTGCACAAAAATATGTTTAACTTTAGGGTCAACTGTAAAGATCCATTCCTGGATTAAATATAGTTTTGATGGATACCGTTAGAGACAAGGTTTGTCTCATGACAAGTGTACCAGACTCTGATCCAAGAGGTCTGAGTTCCATCCCAAAATGCTGTACTGGAAATTTTATTTACATTTTTAATTCATCTTCTATGCACATGAGTCATATTAAAAGAATACACTGAATTATCATGTTGTTTCTGCGGTGATTGATTCACAGGGGTGTACATAAAACATACTTGTGAGTGTGTACTACTCACGATAGATAGTAGATGGAGCCAATGAACAGAGCCACACAGGCTGCCAGAGTAGATACTGTGACGAGAGCAGTCCTCAGCACCCATATACTTTCTCTCTCACTCGCCTGCAAACAAACATTGCTATATATACCTTCCAACAAACATTGCTATATATACCTTCTCTCTCACTCGCCTGCAAACAACAAACATTGGTATAGATACCTTCCAACAAACATTGCTATATATACTTTCTCTCTCACTCGCCTGCAAACAAACATTGCTATATATACCTTCCAACAAACATTGCTATATATACCTTCTCTCTCACTCGCCTGCAAACAACAAACATTGGTATAGATACCTTCCAACAAACATTGCTATATATACTTTCTCTCTCACTCGCCTGCAAACAAACATTGCTATATATACCTTCCAACAAACATTGCTATATATACCTTCTCTCTCACTCGCCTGCAAACAAACATTGCTATATATACCTTCCAACAAACATTGCTATATATACCTTCTCTCTCACTCGCCTGCAAACAAACATTGATATATATACCTTCTCTCTCACTCGCCTGCAAACAACAAACATTGCTATATATACTGTGTGTCAAAGTATTCAATATACATCTACAACTCATTGTTTGACTGAATTAAACTTGCACTACGAGTGTTGTACGTACGTTAGGCCTGAACGCGAGCTTGTAAACGTTCCTAGTGAACATTGCACTGGAGCCGAGAATACTGGCATCTGCCGAGGACATGACAGCAGCCGAGATGGCTCCAAGCCCGAAGAACGACACCCACTGAAAACAAATTAAAGTACAATTTCAATTACATATCAGCCATAAATATATCAAGTCATTTTAATCAATTTCTATTGGATCAGCAAACATTCTTTCACATTTGCTCTATTTAGTTTATGATTTTACTCAACACCTTAGCTCAGTGGGCAGCGTATCTGTCTACCGAGCTAAGAATCCCGGGTTCAATTCATGGTATGGATGAAAAATTTATCATTGGTGAAATGTGGGTTTTCCCTGTCACAGTGATGGATTAACGGCAGGGGGGCTGGGTGTTGTGTCTGTACTTGATTTAAGTTAGTTTATAAGTCGTGTGCTGATATAATCAGTTGGTTCAGAAACTGCAAGTTAAATACCTCAAATAAATGAAAAATGAAAAAGTTAATGATCTAGAATGGGTAACAGTCAATTTATTGTGTAAAAAATTATTTTTGTCATAAAAACTTAAATGAATGGTACCAAATAATAGTAGAAACTTTCTCACAGAAACAAACTTATTGTCTGATTAGTCATAATAAACACTTTTGATTTATTAATTTTAAAGAAAATCATTTTATCAGACTGGAAAAAAAATCATGTTTATCATGTAACATAAATTTTAAATACCCAATTTGGACTAAATCATTAAAAAAAAATCAACTCAAAAATTTTTAATTTTCTGAAATGTCATACGTAAGTAAACTACACTTTAATTAATTTACTTCACGAAAATTAACCTACATTATTATTTATTATGAAAAATAATCTCCAGATATGGATTTTGAACAAAATAATTATGAATCATTTTTTAATTTCTAAAAACTATTTATTAGTTAAATACTCTTACCTCCCAGCCCACCTTTGCATACATTTTTATTCAAATTATATATAAATTTAATAAATATAGATAGTTATCAACCGAAATCACAAGTACTAATTATTCATTTGTAAGAAAGCTCCAAAGCAAAATATGTCTCACATATCGATTGAACTTGCTTTGGTTACCAATACATTAGTCTCTCGTCAACCAAAATTCATATTCTTAATTTGTGAACACAAGAACCATTGATGGGCACTGATAGCCCAAACTTTGCCTGTGATTTACCCAAACTATTAATCGAATCAGCCCTCTCAAGAAATGGACGGACATGTTTTGGCGACTTCATGGGTCAATCTCATTTATTATATATGTATTTGTTGCTCACACTGGGTGTTAGGAACCGAAGGACTAGAGGCAGGACAATTTCTCCTTCATTGGTTGTAATGTTTGTGTTGAAGCCATCCACTTTCTCCCAATCTATAACAACCAAACAAATACGTCATCGGCAACTTTCAATACATACAATTATTTACAGGGAGTGCGGCAACATTTTCTAACTATTATACTGAACTATTTGTTTATATCTTTATTTTAAAATACAACTTTTGACAATTTTCTTCATTTATTTTGGTAAGCTAGAGTTCCATTGTCGGTGTTGGATATCTGCGACCAACCGTCCATATTAATGTTCTAAAACTCCACAGTTATTTTTCTGGAAATAAAGATGGGAAGCCACATCATAGAAAAAATCAGCACGGTCTGTTGGAGGATTGAACCCTGGTCTGACTCAAAGTTGAGCATTCGACCACTCACCTAAGCCTGCCAGTACAAATTAATTAAATGGAATAATATTGCCTTCAAAACTGTGTATTGCCTATGAATATGCATATTTTCAATAACATAGTTAAGTATTTAAAACTTATCTAAACCAACTTCGGTGGCCACATGGTCTAAGGCGCTAATCTTGCCTAAACTAGACTGCCGATGATGAAAAAGTCATGGTTTGATCTTGGTCAAGTGTACTGAGGGTGGTTTGTCCCTAAACTATTAGTGTAATTAGTACATAAGTGTATAGTGTATAGAAGCGGTGCTAAAAGAAATGTAAACACATGCATAGGTCAGATTCTTAGTTACAACCAAACAAATTCTTTTTGTGTTGGTATTATGTATCCAGAATATGACTTCCTTCATGAAGGAGTTATACAACTGTAACTCACCTGTGCCCCTGGCGATGATACCGGTGAAGGCGGCAGGGACGGCCATCGCCATACAACCTACCATAGCCACCACCGACAACATCTGAGCGATACGGGTGCTTCTGATGGACAGGACTCGCTGGAAGTAGCTCTGGCAACAAACAACAATACCTCGTGTTCGTCGAGGAACCAACCAGGTTTATATTCTAGATGGTGCCTTCAGAAGAATTAAATCAATACAGAAATGGAAGGAGGTACGACGTGTAGACAACCTCCTATGTTGTACCCTTTGTGCCACATAAAGCGACCCAACCTGGATGTCATGTCCATCCTGGTCATATATACCATACATTCAAAAAAGTGTAATAGATCAGATTTAAGAAACCACTTTTCAAGATCAAAGTTATGTGCAATAACTTTGTTTGACCATGATATTTGGTGCCTTAAGAGCTTATCTGTGGGTTGATTCTGAAATCAAGGTAGTAAATTGCTGGTGGTTGGAGTTTGTTTAATGTGTTGTACTAGGCTAAGTGATTTTCTAAATTATCTGATTTGTTAATTTACTCTAAATAAAAACACTCAAGTTTTATTCGTAAGGTCATTGCCCTTTTGAGGCACAGAATTCCCCCTTCCTCGCTTTCAGCCATGACTGGCAAATCAGGTCTTATTGACTGCGTATTGTATTTCACTGCATAATCGTCTCGCATATGTTAGGCCTTAATTTTTGTGTAAATAAGTGGGGTACGACCATTATGTGAAGCTTTGGAAAAAAAATAGTATTACTTACTAATCATTTATTACTAAAAGTGTCTTTGGTACAAGTTTAAGGTGCACGGTTTATTTGTGAATACACGGTTTAGTTGAAAAGTCCCAGTCGATGTTCATCATCTCTTGCTGCAGCTCAGCGAACACAATCACTTTCAGTTTGAAGCCGGCAGAATAGTTTTTATATTTACCCATATTCAGGGGATGGGGTTTGCCCGTTAATGTATCGCTGGCAGATGATCACTAGTTTAACTTGCGCGGGAAGATGCGATTCTAACCTTATCATGTGACTGCCGATTGGTAGCTTCACTTCCCTCCCCCCGCACTCTTGTTACAAACCACGCAACTCGGCTCTAGGAAATAAATCTAGATAATGCGCATGCACTGAGAATTCTAGGCTCACAGCGCGCAAGAAGACAACTGCGCATCCAAGGTCTATAGCTATAGATATTTAGTGGTGTGTGTGTGTGTGTGTGTGGAAATGAGGAGGAAGAAGTAGCCTGTTCCGGTTTACCTTTTAACTCTGTGTCAAACCCCATGAGAGGTGTTACCAGTGTAATATCTACCTGCCAAGGTATGCCACCAAATATGAGCAGCAGCAGAGTGTCAAGCCAGATGCCGACATCCTCTGGTGCAAGAGTTCCCACCCAATCGACAGTCTCCAATGAGTCGTGCCTCACTGCAGGATGGTAATACGCAAAGGGTACGGATATCACCTGTAGGGGAAAACATCACATATTTAGCTACAGAAGAACTACACCCAATCAGGGGTTTGAACCCTTGACATCCGGAATTATCTTCTCTCACAGGACTAATTGCAGCAATATATATCTATAATCTTGTCTCAATATTTTACAATTGATGGATATTAAATAATAAGCAGTAAACAGGCTAAATGAAGAGCGAATATTATGACTAGGCTGCAGATTAATATGCACAAAAAAACTGGCAAAATATGCATGAAATTATGCATTTAAAACTGAAGAAATATGTAAGTAAAAACAAAAATATGCACAAACAAAAAGATGAGTATCGCAAAATGTCTCCCTTTTCCTCCCGTCTCCATTCCCGATCACAACTTCCCTCACCAAGAATAGTGATAAAAGTTGGGCAGTGAGCACGTTATCCTATGCACTGCCTACCAGGATCACTATATAATTACGGTAATTTGTAGATATCCTACACATATGGAGTTAAACTAACTTCATCTTGAGAGTTTAGAAAATGTTCTTTTAAATATTTAAACTACTGTACTATTCATGTGAGGAAGTTCATCCGACACCTGAATCTACTCTCACATATTCGTACGTCAGGTGTGTGATCTGCAACAGTCACTTTTGATGGATAATACAACACTAACAAGACAGTAAATGCTATCACTGTTGGCTGCAATGTACATGTTTGTATTTTCTAGAAAGCTCTTTCTATGAGAACCTGACCAAGTGTTTGTTTCTCACCAGTCCAATGACAATGCACACAAGCTGAAGTACATCTGTGTATGAAACACTGTAGAGTCCTCCGACCATGGTGTAGGACGCAGCAAATATGGTGCTAACAATCACTGACGTTGTGATGTTTATTTCCAGTATCACCGTCAAGGAGGAACCTGTCAAAAGAACATATTCATTGTAGTTGATAGTGCTTGCTCTCTGGCCGTGACAACATATTCTGGTCTTCATGATTCAAAGCCCAGTTTGTCGGAAGATAATCCAGTACTAATGTACAGTGGTCCAGGGGACATCCCAATGTACTAATAGTACATTCTTTCCGTGGAGGCTCTTTCCATGTCCTGATGAGGTGAGTATGAGGGTGTGGAACCAGAAGAAACTCTTACACCTAATCAACCAAATGCTGGTGCCCATTAGGATAGTTACACTTTTGGAAAA
>CABFWB010004938.1:0-11772 GCA_902151455.1 Timema bartmani
CCTTCACTCCATTCATCACAGGGACAGGCTGTATATTGAATGTTATTACTAGTATTAACTGACTCTACAAGCGACACCTTCACTAATGAAAGTAGCAACTTGCTCTAACCCTACCGAAAGATATAGTGTATTAGTATATTGTAGACACTTTTTTTTTTACCAGATATGGGTACATATATATATAATTTGTAGGAAAACTCATGTGCTTTCTGAAATTAACAATTCATAATTTTTTTAAATATGATAAGAGAGCTTCCACGATATTTATGTTGTTATATCAAAAATTTTAGCACTATTTTTAGAACCCTGTAATATTACCTGTTCGGTTTATAAGCTTATTTACTAATTTTGCTCATGTTTTTAGGGATTATGAAGCTTATATTTATAGTGATTGTACCCGCATTTATATGGAAGGAGAGTGGAACACCATTTTGAAAAAAAAAACACTCTCAATACACTCGACTGATATTTGAACCTCGATCTATCCTTCATCAACAATCTAGTCTACTGCCAAACTAGCGCTTTAGACCATGCGGGCATCGAAGCTGGTTACACATTTATTAAAGTTTTAAAGCTTTGCTAATAAAACCTCAATAAAAACGCCAAATTTGTAAATATAACCAAGAAACATGGAAGGTTTCCAAATATATTATATTGTTTTAGCTAGAACTATGAATAATTGTAAGTTTTAGAAATCACAGAAAATTTTCAACTAAACATAATGATATGTCGACGTTAAAATTAAAATCTAAACAGATTGGCACAGCCTTAAATCTCTTTCAGGGACCGCGGCTGTCTGTCTCCTAGAGTGGAGCCGTCGTGTAGCCTTCAAGGAGGTTAGGAGTGATAAGACATTAAGTTATCCCCGGATAATAACCAGAGCTACTCGTAGCAGTAGCTCCCGTGCTAATGGCGGTTGCTATGACAACAAGCTCTGTTGTTACTGCGCGCCGCTTCAAACGTATTTACATAATAACTCGCCGGCGGTGTCGCTAACACGAGGAGCTGGGGGAGGAGTCGATTAATTAATTTAGAGAGACGGCTTTCATTTATTCACTTATGTTAGAAGCTTTATATTAATATTTTTTTCTTGCTAATTAAAAGTGTTTGCTGTATATTGTTTTGGAATGTTTAGCATAGAAATTTGAAATTAAAAAAAAACTGAATATGGCAAGTTTATATTTAATTTGTAATTTTAATCTAGCATATTTTATTTGTTTTGTTTTTTTAAAGAATATTAATTGAATACAATACAAGTATAGTATATTATTTCCACTCTCCACGTCTTACTAGCCTAACAAGGGAATTATAATTTAGAGAAAGTGTACCCGCATTTGCGTGGAAGGAGTTTGGATAATAATATTGAAACAAAAAGTATCCCCTCATTTGACTCATTTGGAATTCTAACCACGATCTTTATGTCACCAGCAAACCAAGTCAGGTGAGGTTGACGCCTTATCCTACGTGGCCACTCATGCAGGGTTCATGAGGATCTAACGCGAACTTTTTAAACACGGTTGGCAGAGGGGGAGGATTTCAGAACACGACTTACACATTGTTTATAGCTGTCACAGATACACTTAGACTGACACAGGTCCATGGGAGCTCACTGGGGAGTTGTGTTCATACGTCAAGCTATGTAATTCTGCAGCTGTCACTTTAGATAGATAATATCAATACATATAAAATAACAATAATAATATAGTGACATGTTATCAATGTTAATAGCACAACATATGTTTATATTTTACTAAAGGTCCTTTCTATGAAGATAGGGTTGTATAAGGAGAACCAATACCAGATATAGAGACCATTAGAGGTGGCATATTGCATTATTACTGGTTACGCGGTTACAGGAGGTCAGTTCACCTTACAGACACACTCCAAGTGATGAGAATCTCTGTGTGAAGAAGGATGGTCCACCTCTAGAGGTGCAGTAATGAGCTACCCTGTACTAGTTTCTCTACACCTTGAAAAGTCCCTCACAGAGAGGTGGGCAATGCTCGCTCAGCCTTGTCAACATAGGAGGGGGACGAAAGTGAATTCTACCGATTTCTCCGGTGCTGTTCCTTTGAAGCCGCCGGCTGAGGGAGCAAACAGCAAGATACGCAGGCGACATTTCAATTAACTGTTCCGTGCGACCGTGTAGAGTGGTTCGGTGTCCACCACCCCCGCCCCCCTTAATGCGAATCCAATCCTTCCCTTCTGACCAGTCGAGCTTGTTTATCGGTGTGTCCTGTTTTTTTGAAGGCTTCGTTCCACAAGCTCCATTAGAGGCTCTAAGCGCCATAGACCGCCTTTATATAAAACAAAGGAACACTCGAACTCAAACTATTTGTCGAATAATGTGAAAAATCGCTTTTTGAACCCACCGAGAATCGACACAGGGCCATCGTATGAAAGACAAAACTCTTGAAAAAGTCCCATAACTTGAAGCTGTTGTAAAATAATTTGACTCATGGCTTGCACAAATTTGATACAAGGTTCACACTATACAAGAAACAGAAGGTCCACACTTATTCACACTATACAGAACCAAGAGGTCCACACTTGTTCACACTATACCAGCATCAAGAGACCCACGCTTGTTCACATTATACAAGAACCTGGAGGTCCACACTTGTTCACACTATANCCAGAATCAAGAGACCCACGCTTGTTCACATTATACAAGAACCTGGAGGTCCACACTTGTTCACACTATAAGAGATCCAAAAGGTCCACACTTATTCATACTATACAAGAACCAGGAGTCCACACTTGTTAACACGTTATCATAGCCAGAAGGTCCACATTTGTTCACACTCTACCAGAACCAGAAGATCCAAACTTGTTCACACTATATCAGCATCAAGAGGCCCACGCTTGTTCACATCATACAAGAACCAGGAAGTCCACACTTGTTAACACTTTATCAGAGCTAGAAGGTCCACACTTGTTCACACCACCCAAGTATCATCCGATCCTGTTACGAAAGAGAGCACAAAGACCTAAGTAAGAGCTGAAGCTCTAGCTCTATCTACAACCACTGGGGGCTCCAAAGTGCCAACAACCCAGTCTTGTTAGGCACTTGACAGAACTGAAATATAATAGAGCGGAAAGGCTAACTTACTACCCCCTCCCTCGTTGTAAAACGCGATTTCTCAACATTAGTCTGGACAGGTCGGACGGACATTGCAACTAATGAAATAAAAAGCGCATGGGTCCAGTGGAAGAGTAATGTATGATCGCCTCGTGGTGTGTCGGAGCTATTATATCCGTGTGTGTAGTGAGCAAGTGGGCAGTAGCATGACGTGACGTTGAGTGTTGCCAGGGTGAGCAGAGCTTGTCTAAACTTTGCCCGTGAATTGTTCTTACACTCATTGGCAAGGTATCAACGAATGGACATTTGGGGATTGAACTCGAGATTTTGATGAATATCGACGTTTCATGTCTCCCCGAATCCAAAAAAAGTAGTTTTTTAGTTTACGTCTGTCTGTCTATATCTCTGTCTGTCTGTACCTTGTACTAGAGCCTAAACTATTTAACTGATCAGGCTAAAACTTGGTATTTAGAGTTTTAATAAGGTTGCCCCAAGGGTTTGTTGGAATTGGATATCCAGCCCTAAAATTAAGGGTAGTTTACTGAAGGTAAAAAAGATAAAAAATCGATTTTCTCAAAATCGGCTCTAACGATTTTGATTAGATTTCATTTAAAAGCATTTATAAATATTTCAAACAAAATATTTCGGCAAAATTACTTTAAGGGTTCCGGTCTGATACGTAAATTCTCCTCTTTTTTTTAAATCATATCTTCGTAACTCTTTGAGATACGAAACTACTTTCAATGAAAATATGTAGATCTATTTATAATACAAATCTTTTATTTGAAACATATTTTTATAAAACCAATATTTTTCAAGCTATACGCATATATATATTAAAAGTTTATATATATATTAAAAGTTTATATATATATATATATTAAAAGTTTATATATATATTAAAATTTTATATATATATATATATATATATATATATATTAAAATTTTATATATATATATATATATATATATTAACTTTTCGAACACTAAAGGTAAATTATTGCAACCGTTAAAAAAATCTAACGCGAAATGTTGATGGATGTCGACGGCTCATTAAGAGCAGTTTACTAAAGAGTGAAAAGAGAAAATTCCATTTTCTCAAAATCGGCTATGACGATTTTGATTAAAATTCATATCTAGGCGTTGATTAAGATTATAAACAAAATTATATTTTTCATTTTCCCATGATAAATTACTTTATGGTACCTTACAGAAGCATAAATTTATATATATTCGCAATTATTTGGGATACTCAATAATTTTCATTGTAAAATTTTAGTACTATTAAAAATAAAAACCCTTTATTTGAAATATATTTTTATAAAAACCAACAGTTTCTGAGATATTTGCAAATATATTAATACAATTTTGTGAGCTTTAGTTGTGAATATATACTACTTAAGTTTAAACGCAATAATTTTCTAATGCCATAAAGTAAGTAAATAAGTAAGTCTTTCAAGAAGTTGTTGTTTTTCCTTTAACCTCTTAGGGGAAATGTTTGTATAGCACAGGGGCGAATCCAGGATTTCCGTGAGGGGCGGAGGGACGTGGGTGCTCCAATTAGGTCGGGGAGGGAGGGAGGCACCTTGAGAAATTTTTACATAAAAATACTTCAAAATTTGAGAGTAAATCTTTAAGTGATTTTTCAGTATAACTCTAAACTTGAGAATAATTCTCTAATGAAGGGTATAACTCGAAATTTGCTATTAGTCTTGAAATTTATTAAAAGCAAATAATAAGAACATCAACAAATAGGCCTAGTGATTATTAAGAGGGAGATAAGTTCAAACTTTATAACAATTATTATATAAATATTCAATCAATTAGACAAAATAGATGGAATTATTCAGATCTCGAACAATCGAACTTTAACTCTACTCTATAGTATAGATAGTTTTTCTCATTCTAAATCGAAATTTTACCACTAAGCCATACTAACACGTTATGTGTGTGGTACTCTTCAAAGATTTTTTTTAAAGCATGTTATTTAAAAATAAATTATTTTAAAGATCTTTATTTATTATTAATCATTGAAATAGTAATAATAAAAATGATAAAATAAATTTAAACCTAAACAATGTTTGTGCAACAAGGTGAAAGGCGCGCAACTGAAATTTGGGTAGTTTCACCATTTTAATACTTAATGTGATTGTCTTAAGTATTTATTATAATTATTGCCGTATATTAATCATTTAATAATATTACCAATAATAGTTTTTAAAAAATGAAATCTGGTTAGTGAGATAGTATTACGTGGAAATAAAACTAGTAGTGACTTTAACGTTGATTTAATTGGTTTAATTTCTTCAAGGGGGGCGCGAGCCCCCCCACTTCTCCCTCATGGATCCGCTCTTAGTACATCAATGATCTATCTCTCTCATTTTAGACTCAATAGTCAATAATCACCTATTTTATTGGTCAAAATTTATAAAAGCGAAATTTAAAAGCAATGCGGTACAATAAGATGTGCATCTCCTAATAAAATTCCGAAAATTGTAACCGGAGGTCAACATTTTAATATAAAGTGTTAACCCTTGGAGACCCAATATCAATATTTTTAATTGGTCCAAATATACTAATAGAGAGTTTAATTCAAAAAATAAAATTTAAAAAATTTAAAACCGTGAGTCAAAAAATGTTTTATGTATGTATAGCACAATTCTTTCTCAGGTTTGTTAGTGTATATTATATTACGAATTTTGAGTATATATCTCCATTTTTAAATAATAGAGCGAGAAAGTCCGTGTGGAGTTCCGTACTATTTATTTCATTTATTTGAGGTATTTAACGTGCACTTTCTGAACCGACTGATTATATCAACACAAGATTTACATGATAACTTAAATCTAGAACAGACTCAACAGCCAGCCCCCGGCCGTTAATTCATCACTTTGAAAGGGGAAACCTACATTTCACCAATGATAAAATAAATTCGGCCATTCTAGGGATCGAACCTGGACCCCTTAGGTCAATATACATACAAATTATCGACCGAGCAAAGGTGCCGGATGTCAACATTGCTAACATTCTACAATATTATTATTGGTATTTTATTATTAATATCTACCAAAAGGTGCAGCTGCATAGCACATAATTTGACGTATGACGTATAAAATGGAGGTATAAGTAGAGTAGAGCCTATGTGTGATTTATTCAAATGGGGACAGAGTGGGTGAGAGCACACCTAATCGGATCAGAACGGAATGCGTCGGAAATTATTTATTACATGCATTTCATTGGAGGCCCGCACACTTTGCTCGGAGCGGATCGGAAACGTTACGTCCAAAAGGAACGGAACGAATCGGTTTGCCATGGAGGGAATATTTTGACGGATTCCAGATCTGTTCCGAAGTTATGCGCATGCGCGTCCTCAGGTATTGAATCATTCTCTACACTCACTTATGCTCACGCTCAGCTATACACCTGTTGGTATTCGCTTCCTCTTCGTCGGCAATTATTGTTCAGTTAAACATGTATTTGTATGAAAAATTTATCAATTTGGTTCAACTATACCTTGTGATTGATGACATTGGTAAAAACCATTACTGTGACAGTGTTATAAAGGAAATTTTAAAGGAAGCTCGTAAGTAAAATGTCACACTTTGTAAACACTATCATATTGCCCATCTTTTATTAGTTATGACTTAATACTTTAAAGTAAATGACATTATGAATTATATTAATTCAAATTTCTGCCAGTTAGTGGAGGTAATAGTTGTTTCAAAACTTTAGTATCGTTAATTTATTGGCGGCTTTGTTTGGCTCCAGCCATCTGGTCAGTTTCATAACACTTTAATTATTTTATGTCTTTTAAAAAATACATTTCTTTTTATTTAGAGTTGCAGGTGTTCTGCTCGTTCCACACGTGCATTTGCTATTTTCCTGAAACAGGTTGACCACATCAGTACCACAAATAAGTAGAAATAGCAGACATACACTCCTCTTCACTGCTGCTATCACTCCTCTTCAACTCAAATATATGTGCCCTCTTTGGCTGCTTCCTTCTGACTGGCAAACATTACGAACAAGTGTGCAGACAAAATTCGTTTCCGTTCGTAGAGTTCCGATCCGACTGGATGTACGGCAATATTTAAATAGCTCTGCTTACCCTGGCAACACTACGCGCCACACCACCATATAGTTCATTTAATATATAGATAAAATGGATAGATGAGTGCTTAACGCGCCTGACTCTGACCAGGGAAGCCGATTTTGATCCCAACCATTTTCAATCAGAGTTTTTTTTAAAGAATGTGCTTTTACATAATCTTTTCAACGAATGCTGTCGCATGTTTATTATTTTTCCAACTCTTCGTAATGATGCCTCGGGCTAGTTAGCGTAAGCACCTTGTTTCCAGTACTGTCGCTATTCATCCTTCTCTTCCTACTCGCATCACTTGCCCTACGTGTGTGATTATGGTTGGAGGAATGAAAGCTTGTTGCTGGTGGTGTGCCTGCCTGCCTGCTAATTACCTCAAGTCTAAGGTTTGTTGCGTGGTTGATCTACCTCCAGGGGTTACTGAACAGCTCCGTGGCTTGGAACAGGGTGGGGAAGGCGGGGGGTGTAGCGCTTTCTTCCTCGTACACATCACACAGGAAATAGCGTAACAACCTCTTACATCAGACTGTACAGTCGCTGGGGAAACTACAGTCCAGTGTTCTTACAACATATGTCTTCTGAACCTAGGCTCCCGTGTTTGACTCCCGTGGATATGTACAGTCTCATTTCCACATGGAGCCCACTCTCACTAAAACAGGGAGCTCAGGCTTCGATCCCTGTTGGGTGTACTGAGGGTGGTTTTTTATAATAGTTCTCTACACTACCACCACGCAAATTCGGGTACACTTCCTCTAAATTCAACCTTCCTAATCCTCAACACATTAGTGTAATTTAGTGCATAATGGTATAATCCGAATGGGTGGTAAGAAATGGTGCTAAGAAAATCACAGGAAGAACCTTAGCTGACAGCTATAAAAGTTTCTAGATCTACTTTCACGTGCTTATACGTCAAGCAATGTGATCTTCAGTTGTCACTTCTGATAGATATTATCAATAATTATAAAATAATAATAATAACAATAATAACATAGTAAAATGTTATCAATATTTAGCCATTCGTAAGTTCGTTAGTTAGCCACTTAATCAGTCGGTCAGTTAGTTATTCATTATATCTGTCAGTACGTTAGTTGGCTCATTAGCAAGTTAGTTATAAAATTAGTTATAGTCAATAAGTTACCTAATCAATTAATTAGTGAGTCCATCAGTTAGTAAATTAATTGTGTATTCAATTATCAAGGAAGTCAATTAGTAAATTATTCGGTTAGTCTTTCTGTCAGTTATTCAGTTGGCAGGTCAGTCCGTCAATCATTCTATTAATCAGTTAATCAATTAGCTAGTCAACTTGTCTTTTAATAAGTTATAAAATTAGTTATTCACTTTATCAATTATTTAGTTATTCAATTAGTTAGTCGTGTCAACTATTCAGTTATTCAATTAGTTAGTCGTGTCAACTATTCAGTTATTCAATTAGTTGGTCACTTTGTCAATTGATATATTATTCAATTAGTTGGTCACTTTGTCAATTGATATATAATTCAATTAGTTGGTCACTTTGTCAATTGATATATTATTCAATTAGTTAGTCACTTTGTCAATTATTTAGTCAGTGTCAACTATTAAGTTATTCAATTAGTTAGTAACTTTGTCAATTATTTAGTTATTAAATTATTTAGTTAGAGCGCGATTATTCATACATTCAATTAGTTAGTCGGTTAATAAGTCAATTGTTTAGTAATCTAGTCAAGTGCGTAACCCGAACGGGTAGTAAGACGCAATGCTAAATAAAATTTAAAAAAATAGTAATCTAGTCAGATGGTGATATCAGTTGTTTGGTCATCAAGTCAGCTAGTGACAACAGACGTTTAGTAAACTAGTCATCTTGTTATATCTGTTGTTTGGTCATCTAGTTAGCTAGTGACAACAGACGTTTAGTAATCTAGTCATCTTGTTATATCTGTTGTTTGGTCAGATGATGATGTCGATGTCAGTTGTTTAGTCAGATGGTGATGTCAGTTGTTTGGTCGTCATCTAGTCAGCTAGTGACAACAGACGTTTAGTAATCTAGTCAGCTAGTGATGTCTGTTGTTTGGTCATCTACTCAGCTAGTGACAACAGACGTTTAGTAATCTAGTCAGCTAGTGATGTATGTTGTTTGGTCATCTAGTAAGGTAGTGATATATGTTGTTTGGTCATCTAGTCAGCTAGTGACAACAGACGTTTAGTAATCTAGTCAGCTAGTGACGAATGTTGTTTAACCAGCCAGTGATGCCAAGTTTCCTTGTTATCAAGTAGTGACTGTACTCTCAGCTCGTGTTACAATCACGCAACTTCTCCATTCACACGAAAGTTCTCCTCGTGCTGTATCGCTAGGATGGACGCTCTATGCTTCCTGCTATCTTTTTTCAAATAACAGGGCTCAGTCTTTAAAAAATATCGTGAAAGTTTCGAAATAAGTTTCAGCTATTTAGAATTATTATCTAACGATGTATGATAATTAATGCTAGCACGAATATCTGCTTACTTATTAGGTTTTAAATTGGTTTTCGATTTTTTCTACGACTAAAGTCAATGTAATATTTTTAATAAGAAATGATATTTCCTTTCTGTAAATAATGTTTACAAGCAGTAAAAATATAAAGTTTTGGCTGTTTATAGCCAAACAACAATTAAATTATGTATAAATTATTAAACTTTATTTATTATTAATAATAATAATATACAGATAATATACTAACTACCAATATCTGTCTTTAAATTGTTTTTGGTCCATTTCTATAAATTAACGAATTAATTAAATAATTGACAGACTTTGTAGGCCTACCTGTGTAAGTAAAGAGTATTACATATGCATTGCATGTGTTGGTAAAGATACAATATTAGTTTAACCAGTAATATGTGCAAGTCACCCGAAGTTCTGTCTGTATTAGGGAATTACAGTTGTTCAAACAAGTAAAAAAATGTTGAACCCTTTTCGTAGTTGTAAAAGTTGTTCAAATAAATAACAAAACTATATATATATATAAATGTGTTTAGTTTATATGTTTAAATTAAACCTTTTTAATTTTTTAAAAGCCAATTTTTAATATACTATATTCAAATTTGCTTAATATATCTTGATTAAATTTAAAATTTATATTCTTTCTAAATTTTTAAATCACAAAAGCTTCCCCATTTTATCCTTTGATCTTACATGTATTGCATCTCCCACTAGTGGTGATAAACTCCATAAAATTATGTCATTATTTCTTATTCATGATATATATACTTTGATTGGCTGAGAAAATTTCTATCGACCTAATAATAAATGCTATTTAAACAATCTAATGGGGCAGTGTTATAAAATGACAGGATGTTTCAAAATAAATTCCTCGGTCATTAAAAAAACTCGCCAAAAAATATTATGTATCTCGGACTTTTCTGCCCGGATCGCTTCGGATCTATTGGACAGGGGTGAAAGGAAGGCGATATGGAATAGAGAGAGGAGTTGGGTTTTTTTTATTGGAAGGGGAAAAGTTTTTTGGTGTGAGGTTGGCACATTGTTCAGTCGGTCTGCTTGTCTACCTTTTGAAAGAGATCTTTGAGGGTTTGGTGAGGGGTTGTTTTTGGTTGGCTAACTGGCTTGTTGCCGGGGTTGAGGGCAGAGGGATGGAGTAGAGGCACAAAATCAATACGTTTATAAAATATTCCAACCCCCCCCTCCACCTCCATTCCAAAATAAATGTGTCGTCCTTGTCCAGCACGGTTTTGACGAGCAAATCAATTAACACAATAAATTAGCTTTTCTCAATAGAAACTTTCACAATTTATCGTATCATAATACCAGGACATTTCGGACATTTCATAAAGAGTGGTCGAGGGTTCAAACCCGCATCAGTGGGGATTTAACAAAGGAAAAATTACTACAGTAATATAAATACTACACGCGTCAATCTTTCAATTACAGATTTTAACAGTAGCCTTTAGATTATAGAAATGTAAATTGAAAAGTCAGTTAATATAACTAGAAAATAATATATTGCTCTACCAACTTTAGTACCAAATTAAAAAATTCATCCTTTATATAATTTTTGAAATCTAAAATTTTTCTACACATAATCGGTGTATTAACTTTATTTTAATGATGCAAATTTTTTTGTAAAGTATTCCAGGAATATTGGTCCATAGGAACTGCTTCAAGTTATAAATATCCAGATACAATCCCTTAGAAATCTCTCATGCTTTAAATTAGAACATTTTGTGGGTTGAAACCAAATACTGATTGACCGCTTCAACACTCTTAATGAATTAAACTGGTATTCGCCTGGGTAGACGATGAGGAACAGCTCTAAGTCAAAACCATTCTCCCGGGCCAGATAGAGTAACAATAATAATAGTTTTACAGTGCATTCGGAGCGTGTCACGTAGCCGGGTGGTTATTAACACCTGCACTGGTGGGCACGAGGGCAAATATGTCAGTCTCGTCTCATCTGGTTTGCCGATGTTGGGTGGATTCAGGGTAAGAATCCAGGTTGAATGTACTGGAGTGAGCTTTCTCCACTCTCCCTTCAAAAAATGTGGACACATTTCTCCTAAATTTTACATCCCTTAATCCCTACCCTATAAATGTGATAATGCGGATAGCACGGGGGGG
>CABFWB010004938.1:12925-28014 GCA_902151455.1 Timema bartmani
TGGATACATACACGAGGAGGAAGGAGATGGATACATACAAGAGGAGGAAGGAGGTGGATACATACACGAGGAGGAAGGAGGTGGATACATACACGAGGAGGAAGGAGGTGGATACATACACGAGGAGGAAGGAGATGGATACATACACTAGGAGGAAGGAGGTGGATACACACACGAGGAGGAAGGAGGTGGATACACACAAGAGGATGAAGGAGGTGGATACATACAAGAGGAGGAAGGAGGTGGATACATACACGAGGAGGAAGGAGGTAGATACATAGAAGAGGAGGAAGGAGGTGGATACATAGAAGAGGAGGAAGGAGGTGGATACATACACGAGGAAGGAGGTAGATACACACAAGAGGATATAGGTACATACACAATAAAATGTACCATCAAATGTTTTTTTATATAGGCCTATTTATAAAATTGTACTAACGCTATTTAACATAAAGTTATTATAATACACGACTTTTAAACTGATCCAACCCATAAGAGCAAAACTATTGCAAGTCCCGGTCAAATGGTAGCTAGCTTCTCATACATGTTGTGGCTTATATGGCTCTCAGTAAGCCGCCCTCAGGCTTGGCAACAATTCAACTAAATATATCCCCCAACGCCCGACTGAGGTACTTCTAACGCCAGGAAAGTAGCGGGCACATATCCTTGTGACCCTTGTGGACTTAGCGAGTTAGACTTTTCATTCACAGACCCAGCCGGGGTAAATGAAGGTAGCTCAAAGAGTCGTTTTAATTTTGTTTTTTAAACGAAACTAAGATATCTCTTGTTTTTAATCGGCTTAGTGAGAAAAACGGAAACACATTTATAGACATTGACACACTGTTAGAAATAAAAGATATACTTCATAAAACTTTGCATACACGCTTGAGCTTTAATAAATATACCCACATCGATGGTCACGTGGTCTAACGCGTGCATTCTTGTGGTAGACCAGATTAACGGTGACGGAGAGATCGCGGTTCAAATCCCAATCGAATGTATTGAGAGAAATGTTTTCCTAAATAGTTTTTCATTCTCTTCCCCAACACAAATATGGGTACATATCTTCAGAACCTCTAATCTCCTCATTTCTATTTTATCACAGTAATAAGTGTATAACATGATAGGGTAATTAGACATAGTGGAAAATAAAAATAAATATAATTTTTATCTAAATCGGTAATGTTCTTAGGAACTACTCAATCTATCTGTTGCGCCTGCCCACCGAGGATTTAAAAAAACTGCTGTGTGGATAACCGCACCGCGCGGCATTTATTAGATTAAAGCGCCTACATAATAATAACGTACACTATTTGTACAGCAATTCTGTATCACATATAACATATGCAATCTATCTCACGGCGTTTAGCTTCTTGTAATGCCTACAATCTATTTCATAAAAGTTTATACTATTTGCACGGCAGCACTGTATAACATATAACATATACAAACTATCTCACGGCGTTTATCAGATTAAAGTTTATGAATAAGCTCGTGCTTCCAAAACATAAAAGATAATTTGACATCACAAGATAAATATGATGCTCCCGTTCTCAAAGAGTGACATTATAAAATCAAAGTGTTGTATTTTCCGAGTAAAGATTGCAAGAAAAGCAACACAAATTTGCATTTATATCATCCAAGAACCGCTCACAAAGTTGTGTAGTTATTTATATATTATGGAGCGTCTGTAAAAACAATGGTAGCCAACTTTAAAGATACTCTAACAGAAGTTTCCTCCGGACAGAAACTTGGTTGTGTTATTCCTGCTTACGCTATTATCTCCATGGACCTTTCTTCTTTATGTCTTTAGTCCCCTACTGGTTGGTTTTGTTTTATTTGTCAGTCGTGTGTCGCTGCCTCAATCGATGTGTGGCCATATGGAGGTTGATCCAAATCATCCTATTAAGAGCTGGGATTGGAAGATGTAGTTTTACCCGTGTACACAATCCTAGTACAATCACAATTCAAGGGAAGATGCAGTTATACCTGTGTACACAATCCAAGTACAGTCACAATTCAAGGGAAGATGTAGTTATACCTGTGTACACAATCCAAGTACAATTACAATTCAAGGGAAGATGTACTTATACCTGTGTACACAATCCAAGTACAATCACAATTCAAGGGAAGATGTAGTTTTACCCGTGTACACAATCCTAGTACAATAACAATTCAAGGGAAGATGTAGTTATACCTGTGCACACAATCCAAGTACAATCACAATTCAAGGGAAGATGTAGTTATACCTGTGCACACAATCCTAGTACAATCACAATTCAAGGGAAGATGTAGTTATACCTGTGTACACAATCCAAGTAAAATCGCAATTCAAGGGAAGATGTAGCTATACCTGTGCACACAATCCAAGTACAATCACAATTCAAGGGAAGATGTAGTTATACCTGTGCACAAAATCCTAGTACAATCACAATTCAAAGGGAAGATGTAGTTATACCTGTGTACACAATCCAAGTCCAGCCTCAGTTTCTCTTAAGATGCTTTGAATAAGGTATTATATTACTAAACAAGGCGTCCTTGGTTCAAGATCAGGAGGAGCTATAAAATAAAATTCATGGCATTTAAGTTCACCCCACTACATTGTTTACATAATTTTACTATAATTGGTTGTGTCCTGTTAAATGAGTTGTTTCATGTTAAGTTGTTTCTATAGATCATTAACAAATAAAAGTAATCAAACGACACAAATACAGAATGAAACGGGATAAAGAGTAATTTTTACTCTTGTATCCACAAAAAGCTATTTACTCACAATAATATCCTCTAAACTACCTCGAACAAAGGTGTCAGTCTATGTCTGGTGTCTCATGTTCGAGTCTCATTCAAGATGATGATATTCATTTGTAAGGATACCAGTCTAGTTTGACAAGGGAGGCTGTAAAAAACAAAACAAAATTAGCCTATATTGTAAGTGTCCTACATTACTCCACGATAACCTCTTTTCTTGAAAGTAACCCTCCAACCGCCACTGACATATTCCTTAGTGTTCCCTAGACGAGAGGATAGGGAGGGGGATATGCTCCCCCACCCACTGATACACCCTGTCTCAGCTGCGACCGACAGATATATCGATAACATACGTGCCTTGCCTTGATGGCTGCTGGGAGACGGTAGGAGGGCCCCATTCTGTTCAGATTACTCGGGGGCGACTGCTCCGGAACAAAGGACCTCGCCCTGTTCTCTAACTCACCCCACCTGGGCCCACGAGCCGACCGTAATTAAGTGGCCATTGTTTTAACAAGATGCGCTATCAAGTCAAACCAATTTGGGGAGAACGTTAGGGGTTATTTGTTATTGCTGTAGGGGATGTTTTGTTACCACCCTCCTCCATGCTAGAAGAGATCAGGTGGTGGTTTTAGGAGGGAGAACTAACCCTTTGACCCAATTTGGTGGACAAACAACTTCTCGTAATAGACTAAACCTCTAATGACGGGGAGATTGGAGTTCTAATCCCGGTTGAGTATACTGAGGTTTTTTATCCTAGATGGTTTTCCACGGTCTCTCCCCGCAAATGTTAGTACATTTAATCCATATACAAACTTCATCATCCCTAACATATTAGTGTATTTAATATATAAGCGTACAATCCAAACGGGTTGTAGGACGCAGTGACAAGGAAAAAACTACCCCTTTCTGAATTTTAAAATGGAGATAACTGTGAAATAGACCCATTGCTTGTTTTTATTTGTGTCATAAGTGTATATTTTAAAAAGGGGATAGCAGTGGAATAGACCCATTGCTTGGTTTTATTTGTGTCATAAGTGTATATTTTAAAAAGGGGATAGCAGTGAAATAGACCTATTGCTTGGTTTTATTTGTGTCATAAGTGTATATTTTAAAAAGGGGATAGCAGTGGAATAGACCCTTGTTTGTTTTTATTTGTGTCATAAGTGTATATTTTAAAAAGGGGATAGCAGTGGAATAGACCCTTGTTTGTTTTTATTTGTGTCGTAAGTGTATATTTTAAGGTCCCCGTATCCGGGAGTCACTGCTTACTATAGTATCTCATTGGTCACTGAAATCACTCGGGAACTTAATCAGCTATAGTTGGTTTATGATATCTTGGGCCTTTACCGAAACATCGAACGTTACTAAATGTTTGTTCTGCACATATTTGCCTTGTAAATAGGTTTTGTTAGTTTGATAAA
The DNA here is from genome assembly GCA_902151455.1 of Timema bartmani. Classification (NCBI taxonomy): domain Eukaryota; kingdom Metazoa; phylum Arthropoda; class Insecta; order Phasmatodea; family Timematidae; genus Timema; species Timema bartmani. The sequence continues at coordinate 17,095 of CABFWB010004938.1, forward strand.
GGAAGTCGATTTACGTCACTTTACAAAGGAATAAAGCTCATTCTTAAATCAGAAGAAATAGTAGATGTTTTTATTTTCATAAAAGGCCAATATTACTGTGAACTAATTCTCATCTCCCTACTTGTTCGAGATATATGCACGCTAATGTGTGAGGGATGATTGTTCTTCCTATGTCAACAACCCGAAGATTGGTTTAATGGGATTTATATTAATCCAGAGCTGGGTATGCACTCAGGCCTTTAGTTGGTTAGTGCTGTCTGCACCATCTGGTAGAAATACCATGTACCAGAGGAGTTAAGAAAGTGTGGTTGTTCCCCGTTGTCTTTCACACAGAATTTCTATGAGCGAGCGCTTAAGGTCCTATCAATTTTGCCAGTAAAGGTATTTTCACATACCTTCCCAGATTATTTTACATGCTACAATCGACATGGGACCGACGGCTTTACTTCCCATCCGAAGGAAGTTGTGCTACGGATTTTGATCACTCAAGAAAAACCCATAGATCTCAGTTGGGTTTGAACCCACGAACAACGAGTCCTAGGGAGAACACTTTACTCCCAAGACCACCTAGGTAAACTAGGGAGTATTAAAGTAAGACTTTACAGAGGAAATGTACCTAAATTTTCGTGGAGGGAGAGTGGTAAAACTGTTTAGGGAAAACCATCCTCAGTATATCCAACCGGGGCTTGAATCCCGAATTTCCTACTGACGTAAGTCGAGTCTATTGCGAGAGTGACGCCTTAGACCATTCGACCAATGAAGCAGGGTACTAATCTTGATTCCAACAATGTCTAGAGTTCGGCTTCTCAGATGTTTTTAAGAAACCACTTTCAGTGAGCCTAATGGTGTTTGGCCCAATTTGTATCTGAAACCAAATCCTGGCAGAGAGACTAATTTTCAGCTCAAGCACCGCCAAAACTTTTAAAATTATGCACGTTTTTACAGTAAAAAATATTGTATTCACCTTTTTTAACGTGGATTAACTTTATATTTCAGCTCAAGCACCGCCAAAACTTTTAAAATTATGCACGTTTTTACATTAAAAAATATTGTATTCACCTTTTTTAACGTGGATTAACTTTATTCGACCCACTTCGGTGGTCACCTAGCTTAAGGCGCTACTCTCGCAGTAGACATGACTGCCTATGACGGGAAGACCGAGGTTCTAATCTCGGTTGGGCTCAGGGTGATTGTTCCATAGATTGTTTTCCATTCTTCCTCCAAGCAAATGTGGATTCACTTCCTATAAATATAACCTTCCTAATCCCTAAAACCATTAGTGTAATTAGTACATAAGTGTATAGCCCGAAAGGGTAGTAAGACGCGGTGCTAAAAAAATTGGATTCAATTGTTGTTTATTAAAAAATATTGTAGACACATTTACTATAACTGTACTACCAAGGTACTTCTTGCAATAATACGACTGATTGTTTTAAATTAGTAAAAATCATGATATTTCTATAGAATGTTATGTATATTCAGAAATGTATTTAGCTTATTTTTGTTTACCAGAAGTAGTAAAAATAATCAGTATATTTTTATTTGTATACATTGATATACAAAAATATCATACGTATTTGAATTATATTCCAACCAAAATAAGAAAAAATACATACAAATATTTACCAAAAATGTTAAGTAATTTTGAACAACAAAAGCGTTTCGAAAGCCTATTTTCCCTGATGCCTTTGAGTTAGATGGACGTTCGAATCTAGTGAATAAAAGGAAAGAGAGTAGACATAATTACACACACACATACACACACAAACACACACAGGATAAGTAACTTGACGTTTCGTTCCCCTTCTCAAACCTTTCAAAAACAAACTGTAATTCTGTTAGTGTCAGTTCCGTAATAAACCAAAGTCCATGCTTTGTGATAATGTCGTTAAGTTTGACACGGAACTAACCTGAGTTTCAGCAGAGAACGCTCGGATGAGTAAAGTGGGGAACATCCACTGATGTGTGAGGACTTTTAGATTTTTTAAATATGTATTCTTCGACGTCTTGTAACATATCAGTATTAACAAGTGCAACTTAATTAATTATAGTTCTATTGAAATACTGTGAACTGAATTTTACAAACATAATTAAGATGTAAAATGTTTAAACATCACGTAATTAATAAACATTTCAATAATGTAAACAATTGTGTCCGGACACAGGTTACATTGACAGCCGTTAGGAAGCGCTAGTATCCATAATACGAGCAAGAATACAACTTGATTGTTCTTTGGACATTATCAACTAACCGTTAACTTTTTCCACCGCCATTTTGAATCAGTAGTTATTGGTTTAGAAAACGGGAAAATAAAAATGGAAATAGCTTTTAATCTACTCAGCAATGTTTCAAAACTTGTCTTATAGTTACCGGTACTGTAAAAGGTTAGGTTACTGAAATTTACTAATATCATTTAAATACTTTATATATATTTTTAGCACCGTGTTTTACTATCTGTTCAGGTTATACGCATAAGTTATAATTATACTAGTGAGCTAGGGATGAGGAAGATTAAATTTAGATAAAGTGCACCCACATTACCGTAGAAAAAAAATTTTTTTTAAGTAAAACCACCCCAGTACATCCAACTGGGATTCGAGCTCCAATATCTCCGTTATCGACAGCCTAGTCTAACTCGAGAGTAACGCCCTAGATCATGTGGCCACTGAAGTGGGTCATATTTAATTATTTTGTATCTGAGTTATTGTTATTTAAAAAAGTTTTGAATCCACAGTTAGTTTGCTATGCTAAGTGCTAAGTGTGTGTAGCGAGTATCCAGTAACTTTGTTTAAGTGTTAAAGAGAGCTCCGAATACCAACTCTGGACATATTATATGGCCACAAACATATTAAAAACTATTGGGATGGAGTGTCGCAGATGTTGAGCAAGCCCCTCTGACACTTAGTCCTGGTGAGCTCAGGTGCCAATTATTCTCCACTTGCGTGTTCTGATTCTTAACCCTTATGTCAACAACAAAGTTGGTTTTATTTGGTTTACATCCATCCGGAGTTGAGCATGCATCAAGTCCTTAAGCTGGTTAGTGCTGCATGCACCATCTAGTATAAATCTCATATACTAGAGTAGTTCAGGAAGTTGCCTTCCACACTGAATTTCTATGAGCAAGAGTGAAAGAGCCTAACAAATTTTCCTGGAAAGGTATTCTTGCATTCCATCCTTTTACGTGTCACAATCGACATAGAACTGTCGGCTTTACTTACCCTCCGAAGAAAGTTTTGCTATGGATTTTTATCGCTCAAGAATGATATGTCGACCTCAGCTGAGTTTGAACTCACGAACATCGGGTCCTGAGGCGAGCACTTTACCCTAAGACCGCCAAGGACAACACATGCGTGTTATGCATCACTAAAATAATAACCAAACAAAATATACTTGCATGCGAGACCTTATTATCACATAGGGGGAACGTGAATCTGAAGATGAACACTAGTGCTATCTATCCTAATCTATGGTACTAAGAGAGTGTAACAACCCAACCTCTCTGGCTCTGTGGTCCACATCTAGTCGAACAAATAGTAGGTAATTAGATTTTGTGAACTGGGGTGAGTTGTAAATCAGTTGTAATCCGTGTCAGCTTTTCAAGGAGATCATACGAGGGAGTGTAAGGAGCTTACAGAAGGGAATAAAAGGAGGGGGCGGGGGACTAGAATCAGAAGACTAGAAAGGTTCAACAGAGACGGAAATCCGATTACAAATAACAAACCACACCAGATTTTAAAATAGCATGGTTTTATCGTCGACTTGTTTAAAAAGATTATTGATAGTTGAATATTGTATAAAAATCAGTAATACTATGATAAACTTGAGTAAACAATTGTGGGTGAACTAAATTAACCTTGAGGTAATTTTTTATATTTATTTTAGTTATTGCGTCTTAATACCCGTTTGGGCTATATACAAATGTAGTAATTACTCTAATGTGCTAGGTATGAGGAAGGATAAATTTATAATAAGTGTACATGCATTTGCGTGGAGGGAGAGTAGGAAACCGTCCAGGGAAAACCAACCTCCCCGTCACGTCTACTGTGAGAGTGACGCCTTAGACCACCGAAGCGGGTTTGAGATGATTGTTTTATTAAATCAGTATCCCATCTTAAAACACCTTAAGAGACCGTTTCACCCCACTCCAAGTTCGGCAGGTAATATAACTCCAACCCGCTTCGGTGGCCGCGTGGTCTAACGCGCTAAACTCGAGTTAGACTAGAGTTCCCAATAAGGGGAGATCAGGGTTCGACCCCTGTCGTGCACACTGAGCGTGGTTTTTCCTACATGATTTTCCTTTCCCCTTCCATGCAAATGCGGGTGCACTTCTTCTTGACTAAACCTTTCTAATCCTTACCTATTAGTGTAATTAGTACATAGGCATATAACCCGAATGGGTAGTAAGACGCTTTGATTTTTTTTAAATACGGTTAATCGGTGGTGATAGTCATATTTTGGTGCCGATAAACCGGGAAGCTAAGCAAACGATCCCACTCAGCTCAGAAATCGCATCCAAGTGCATTCTTCATTTGACAACAGCGATATTTGGTTAAGTGATTATTCATCTCGATTGCACAGCCTTCCAACGAGGACTGCGATGCGACACCTGGCTAGAGCTGTATTACCCAACAAAACTGTCTGATATATGTGGAGTTAGACTGGCTCTTAAAGTGAGATGGAACGGGAGGCGAGAAAAAAACAGTATTTTGCAGTTTTTATGGCAAAACTTTTTTTTGACAAAATAAATAAATATACCTCCAGTAAAAACATATAATTTAATTTTCTTCAAATGGTGACTTCAAAATTTCTTCAATATCTTTCAAGCGTGTCCTGAAATTTAATGATTTTTTTAATTTTCATTTAAAAAGTTTCTCATCTAATGCCGCTGTACTCATGACAGATATTCAGGAAATGTTGATATCAACATGTGAAAAAAATAAACTCTATGTTTGTACTGGAACAATATTTTGTTTATTTTGGCCAAAAAAGAAAGTTTTTCTATAAAAACTGCAAAAACACTGGGCTTTTCTCGTGTTCCCTTTCATCCCAACTTAAGTGGGCTGGAGAGATAATGACGATCAGATGTTGCACTTAGATTAAATACTGGTAAAACTTTTATTAATAAACCAGTTGGGTATTTACTGTAACGAACACAAAACTATATTCTATAACCCTATATATATGTAAACATTTGTTAAAAGTTGACATTTTCCATTTTAAAAAAGTCTACATATCTTGGTTGAAATGCCCGGGAAATGAAAGGTAAATGTATGGGAGCGTAGAATAGATTTTCTTGAATCGAATTATGTAATTTAATAAGAGAGGAGGGGGTTGATAATACAATTTGTGTTGTATTGTCATCTGTATTTTCCTCCTACCCTGTTTGTTCTCCTATTACTGGACAGCTCCACCCAGTACAGTTTTAAGCCCACTTGGTTTCTGGCGTTTAGGAGTTTCTGCTCAACAATTGTAGACGTTCAACCACTGATCTACCAAAGATCATGTCCGTATTTTGTGTCGGGGAGCCTCGTGCTAAAACATTTGTACATACAACACAAGGTCGTGGGCTCGAGTCTTCTATCTTAAATATTATTCCAGATACTATATGTACACGCTACTCTTTATTTATGTTAATATAGGAAAGTAAAATTCATACTAATAAAAAATATTTTTCATTGATGTTAACTGTAAAGTATTGTTTTAGCTTGTGTTTTATTTAAAGGTTCTCGAATAAAGTTTGTTTGCAAAAAAAAAATTGCACTTGAACAAAATAAAACAAAAATTATAAATAAAGATTTAAATCCATAGATAATACCAAAACTGTCGCCTCAGTTAAGTCCATGATTTATTATATTTGAACAAATTATCCTCCTGTATATAAAAAAAGAAGGTAACAAACGAAGAACATTTAATGTCCTAATTCGTACCCCCCTCCCTTTAACACTAGGATCATAAGGAAAAAAATTACATCCCATTACAAACAAAGTAAAGAAAAATGCAAATCAAAGGTGTTTTATAAAAATCTGTAAAGTTTTTTTTTCTTTGAGTCGCGAAAAGAAAGTAGAGAGGGAACAGGGGTAGGGGGGGGGGGTTTGGAGTGAAATGTACCGGATTTCTCTCCCCTTCCCCTTTATCACCCAACCTTCCCTCTTGCAACCTCTTGTAATCCCCTTGTGAGTTATCCGCGCAGCGCCCGACCCATAAATCAAGGGGGGTGGGGTCCCCCTTTCGAACTCCCCTCTGTAAGAGTTCCCAAGGTAACGAACAGAGGGTGTTATGGGGAAGGGGGGGTTACAGTGAGCGATAGCCCGGATATTTGAGACGCGAGAGTTCTGTGATCGGGCCAGGGATTACCCTCCTTCCTCACTGCTGCCAACCGCACGGGACCATTGTACCAACTGCCCCGAACCAATATTCCCCGCAAACTACGATCAGCTGAGTTTTAAACTGTAAGAAATAGTTTCTTTATTATTTTATAGAACCACGTCTTACTACCCGTTTGGGCTGCACGGGTATGTACTAAATTACGCCAAAGTGTTAAGCATGTGAAGGGTTGAATTTAGAGGACGTGTACCCACACTCTAGTAAAGGGAGAGTAGAAAACCTATAATAAAAACCACTCTCAGCACACCTAACTGGAATTCTAACCCTGAACTCCACGTCATTGGCAGTCAAGTCTATTGTGAGAGTGACGCCTTAGACCATGTGATCACTGAGGTGGGTATTGTTATGCATAGTTTTAAAACTGGTCACGGGTTTTTAATCCTCATCTATTGGAGAGTTGGAGAAAGGATTGTTTTTTTTTGTTACTAAATTAAATAATAATATTAATAATATCGATTCTTCAACCCAAAGGTTGGTGCTTATTTGCTTATCATTCTTCTGGAGCTGGGCATGCACTCAACCCTTTAGCCTGTTAGTGTTGCTTACACCATCTGGGAGAAAGCGCATATAAGCGAATTAGACGAAAATATGCTCGAACCCTTTTAAGGTAAGGGAACTGTCTTTAAAATCTTAAATAGAGCATATTCTTAAATTCCTTATTAAACTGAGTGACTTTCACATAAAAAGTTTTATAAAGATAAAGCACAAGTTGAAAGTTGCGATGATTTGAAAAACCGCCTGGACTAATGGCACTCGAGTACTGGGCCCATTTGACTGGGTTTGTTCACGTACAAGAGCTACTTCCTACAGAGCATTCATGTTGTGTGGAGTGATCGACATCACAGGGGTAGATTAGTTGAGGTTTTAGCACCACGTCTTACTGCCCAATTGGGTTATACGCTTAAGTACTAATTACACTAATGGATTAGGAATTGGTAAGGTTGAATTTAGAGGAAGTGAACCCGCATTTGCGTGGACAGAGAGTGGAAAACCATTTAGGAAAAATCCCCCCGTTCACCCGACCGAGATTCGAACCTCGATCTCCCCGTCCTCGGTGGTCTAGCTTAACACGACTGGCGCGTTATCTAACTACGCCACCGAGGCGGGTACGTGGGAGAAGATTTAAACTCACGTTCGGTCATTTTGAATTGTTCAATCGAGAGGATGTGAACTCCTTCCCTTGGGATGGACTCAGTCTATCTTTATACATAAGGTGCAAAGGTCCTAGGGACATATAACAACAAAATGTATTGTATTTTTTTAAATGTTTAGATTAAATAAGTTAATTTATCTATAAATAAAGAAATAACATCTAAATGTTTTATCTCATGTTAAGAATGTATATAGTTTTTAAATGTATTAACAACTTAAAACATTTTTATAGTTTTATGACATTCAGGGCCGCTTTATCGTGTGAATCACCTTAATATTTAATTAAAAGCTTACGAAAATACTAAGAGAAAGGGAAGGAAATAAGAGATAATATTTTGGCACATATTGATTATTTTGGATTTTTTTTAATATTATTTTCTTATATTTTTTTCGTCAGGTATTTTGGTACCCTATTATTATTATTAATTATTATTATTATTTAGCGTCACGCAGGGGGTGCGGTCTATTAATATTACACAGAATCCCACTGGGTCACATGAAATCGGCCCTGACCCGAGCCACTGAGCTACGAGCCACGTGGTACATAACATTAGGTCCGTCTACGAATCAGATTTCAACCCACTCCGGTCCTATTAATGTCGTCACAAGAGAACATTGTTAATTAACTTCTCAACCGACGCTACCGCCATCTACATAAAGAAATAACACTCCCAAGATATCCCATCCATAAATTTACATGACCTCACACCCCGGGGGGGAGCTAACACCCCCCACCCCCTTTCACCCTCACGCTAGATAAAGAATTGTGTGTCGCATAGGCTCGCTCCACGTTTCTCTGCTCGATTCACCCAACATTCACGCGCGTGAATAATTGAACACATTCATCCCATTGGGAGATGGTTTATTTTATTGAACGCGTCAATGAATCGGTTTGTTTTTTTATCGAACGTTCCTGTAATTATTTTAACCAAGAGATTACTCCAAAAGGTGAGAAAAATTTTCGAAATCCCTTTATTTTAGAATAAAATTAATTTGTAGTATTTTTATTTTATCGCCGAATCTTACTACCCGTTCGGCTTAGAAGCATAAGTTAGGGAAAAGTAAGTTCGATTTAAAAGGACGTGTACCCACATTTGCGCGCAGGAAGAGTGGGAAACAATTTAGGAAAACCCAACCTCAGTACTCCCGGCTGGAATTCGAGCCTTATCTCTCCGTCATCGGCATGACCAGTCTAATGTGAGTGTGACGCCTTAGACCATGTGTTCCCAAACTATTTAGACCGAAGCAGAAAAAAATGCATCCTGGAGCTCTCTTACAATTTCTTACACTAATATTAGTAACACCCGCTTCGGTGGCCGAGTGGTCCAACGCGCTACCCTCGTGTTGGACGAATACGGGAATATCAGGGTTCGATCCCAGTCGGGTACACTGAAGGTGATTTTTCCTCAATAGAGCTCTCTTACAATTTCTTACACTAATATTAGTAGCACCCGCTTCGGTGGCCGAGTGGTCCAACGCGCTACCCTCGTGTTGGACGAATACGGGAATATCAGGGTTCGATCCCGGTCGGGTACACTGAAGGTGATTTTTCCTCAATTGTTTTACACTCTTCCTACACACAAATGCGGGTGCACTTCTTCCTCTAAACCTTTCTAATACCTAGCACACTAATGTAATTAGTACACAGTCGTATGACCCGAACGGGTAGTAAGACGAGGCGCTGAGTGGTAGTGGACGCGAGTTACGTCTGTACTGCTTACAGTTTACATAGCAAGAAAACAGTTTTGTCCAAAATAAATAAAACATTGTTCCAGTGTAATGTTCTACACATGGTAATATCAACAGTTTTTGAATATTTGTCTCGGGCATTGCGTAATTTGATCAGGACTTTTTCTCTTAATTTAATAAGTTTCTGTTCAAGTCCGCTATACTCACGACAGATATTAAAAAAACTATTGATGTGACCAAGTGTAGAACATTAAACTATACCTATCTATTGGAGGTTTGTTAAGAAAAAAAAATATCTCTGTTAGGAGCTTTAGACTTTATTTTGGCGTGAACCATATTTTGAAATAACGCATCGTAGAATTAAATATTGCAAAGTCCGCGTGGCAACTCCTTCCTTACCGGGCCGGACCCCTCAAAGATTCATTTTTTGACAACGAACCAGACTTAATTCAGTGGAGATGAGGTGAGTTGTGAATAGGGGGAGGAAGTAGGACGGGGGGTGAAAGGAAATGAGGGAGAGGCTTCCAAGGGGAAACAAATGACTGCTAGAATACGCAAGGCAGGCGTGGAAATAGACCCGTGTTTAAAGTCAGGGGGTGGTTCGATCAAAAGACGGGACCAGAGAACGAACTGCCTGGCTGTCTTCTTTATTTAAACCGAGTTGATTGAATTACAGCGGAGTAAAGACGACTAACCAGATTATTGTTCTCTCTACAGTGGTAGTCGTGTGTTCACATCTTGGAACGTGTCATTGTGATTGTTAGTCTGATATATATTGTTATTGTTTCAGACAAGAGACAATCATACGTGATTGTTTTCCTTGCATTTCCCTCGAGTCGTTAATTAGTTCCCGACACAGTCTTTCTAATTAGATTATTGAACACACTCTTGGAGGATTCTTGTATTATATTTTCAGAAAATTAAATCTCATATTTCTTTAACCAAAGAACTTATATTCGAGAACATTAAAAATAGGAACATAAATGACTCGTAGTCTTGGGGTAAATATGTCTCCTCAGGAACTAAGATGAGATTAACGGATTTTTCTTGAGCGATAAAAATCCGTAGCGCAACTTCCTTTGGAGGGAAAGTATAGGCATCGGTACCATATCAATTGTGGCATGTAAAAAAACCTTTGAAGGTATGGGAAAATACCTTTTCCTGCAAAATTGGCAGGCCCTTTCTTTCTCGCGCATAGAAATTCCCGTATTCTGATACAATCAGTCGGTTCAAAAAGTGCACGTTGAATACCCGAAATCAATGAAAATGACACGGTCTTATAAAAATATGTGAAAGGATATAAAGGTGACCAACTAAACGATAAGTTTAGTTTTGTTAAACAGTAAATATTATTTTTTGTTTTTCTAAATGGTTTGTAAAAAAGTAGCATGTCATCTATATAATATAACATCTACAATTAAAATTCCATAAAGACAATTAAAACAAGATAACAAGTACTGATCTATTCCATTAAGCTGTGGCAGGCGGTGACTCACTGTGAATTTATGTTGCCAGGAAAGGCCCAAGCGTCAAGGAAGATTGCCCCAGCGGACCATACCAGCACCGCGAGCATTTTCACGTCTTGATCAAAAGGCACACGTCGAAGAAAAGAAAGATAATGGTCTCTGCTCGCCACACCTTCTGACAGCGCTATTGAGAAAGTGGAGTGATTCTACAACACTAACCTCCCCTCC
>CABFWB010004938.1:32128-46538 GCA_902151455.1 Timema bartmani
CCCCCCCTTTCACACAACTTTGGGATGATTAAGTGGAAATAAAGGAAGAATTCAAGCTAAGGAAGTTGACTGACTACCAGTAAGTAAAAATAGAATTTCCCAGGTTAATATATTTACTTTTTATTCAGAGACTTTTAAAGCTACAACATTTAAACAAAAACTATACATTCGTAAATAATTCTAAAAATAGTCCTACATTGTCGTAAAATTATTTTTGGGATCTTTTAGTGGTTATTTTTTAAGTAAATGTATTAAATATTCTATAACTTGGGTATATTGGTTTATTAATGTAAATGGTTGATAGGAATCTTCCTGCCAGGATGTGGATTAAATTAAGATTGTGGAAATACTTTTATATCTAGAATGGGAAACAATAAAAAAAAAAGGAATTTTGAAATGCAAGTAAATGATGCTCAGATGCAACAAGTAGAGTGAGTGTGCATACTCGTCAGTGGAAGAGGGAAAGTGTTAATAGCACAATGACAAGAGGCCTTGCAGGGCAGACTACTTATTTTCTTCCCTCTCTTTCTAGCTAGTACATTGGTGTATAAGTGTGGTAGTGCTTTGACTGCTTCGGTGCATCAGGTTAAGATACAACCTGCTTTAAAAAATAACTTTGCATTCATCAAGAAGGCAACGTCGTTAATTGAACCAAGCACAATCTAAGCAGGTCGTAAGATGCCATGGAAATTAAATCAGTACTGGTGCATGGTTAGTGTACCTGCCTGATCTATTTGTACTGTGTCCTATCTATTCGGTCTAAGTGTATATTTACAAAAATAAGGTAATGTGAGAAAAGGTATTATCCATCTTGTGGGAGCAAAATGAGTTTAGGAAAGAAACAAATTGCATAACCTGACAGGAGAAAGCACAGAGGTATCATATGCAAGTGATATAGAGCAGGGCTTCTTAAGCTTTTTCCACTTGCGACCCCTTTTCGCCCGAGAAATTATTATGTGACCCCTGTTATATAGTTATATAAATCAAACATTTACTGATAATAAACCATTTAAAAAAATCCTCTTTTCAAACAATTCTTTGGTACACATATTATTTTACCATTTATTAAAGATGAAAGCAAAGTTGCATACTAATGAAATGGATGTACTTGTTTATTTTTACATAAATAATTAAATCTTGGCTGAATTTTTGATAATGCAGGACGTAGAGCATCTTCATCCTTTTTACAGAGTTTATCGATATTTTAATTTTATAATTGTTAATGCTGAGAACGTCGCTTCGCATAAATATCTAGTACAAAATGGCAGAAGTATGTTGAGGGCCATTTCAGAAATTGTTGGAAATTCCTTCCTTATCCTAAGGTAAAATTAATTTAGTGATTTTTTTAGGAAAATCAAGTCTTAAACCTGTGTTGTTGATAATGTGGCAAATTCTTCTTGAATTTTAATGGCAGACAACCGACTTTTTTTATTTCAATTGAGTATGGTTTGTGAACCCAACTTAGTTAAAATAAAAATATGAAGGGAAGTATTCCTGAAACTGTGTCTCCAGCCACTTCAGATGATCGATTATAAATCTTTGAAAAGGTTATTTTCAACTATAAAATCATTTGTTGATTCTAAAGAACCATTTTCCATCCTATTCATTCCATATGTTAACTTTCATAGTAGGACTTTCAATTTTGTATCTTTTAACATAAATATACATATGTTACAATTTGTTGTGTTCAGAAACAGGGCTGTAGTGAAGTCTTGCGATGCAACACTGGCGAGCGCTGTCAGAAAAACCTCGGATTCATTACACGTTTGATTTTGAATTAATTTTTGGTCATTGTGTGTTCAGAAACCTTTTACTGTTGCCAAATTTTTCACGGCCCCCCACATTTAGCTATGTGACCCAATATGGGGTTGCGACCCACAGTTTAAGAAGCCCTGATATAAAGTACATATAAACAGCTTCAATCGCTCCTCAACCCACGAGCTAAAAATATACTTTATTTCATTACAAATCATCTATTAATATATTTTGAGATTTTGAAACAGCTAACAGTTGATTGCCCCAAATAGTTACACAAAAGGATTTTCAACATAATAGGTAATTACTGTATTTTTCTAGTATTAGTGCAAATATTACATGATTTATTGGGTTTGAATTATTTTGTTAGTCATTGCCAACAGAATTCACATAAATTCAGTAAATAATATCTTAAATGGATTTCATACAAAAATGTTGTGACTAGACCATTTCACATTTTTTGATAACCAACAATTTGGAAAATTTATATAATTTTCCCTGATTAAGAGGTGTGGCTATTAAATAACTGGACTGATGCTGCTCCTAGAAAACTGCGAGCGTGCCGCGACATGTTTGAACATGACTGTGTCTGATGGTCCTTCCCCCACCCTGAGCTCGCTAGACAAGCCAGTAGATCACTCAGTTTGACTGTAGCAGTTGATTGAATTAGTCTACGCACTAGTGGCGCGTTGGAAAAATGGTCAGACGGAGCAACGGGTTAACCTCAAATTTCTTGCTAAACTAGGGAAAACTGCCACAGAATCTTATGCAATGTTGAAAGAAGTCTACGGGAATGAATGTTTATCCCTCACACAAGTTTTTGAGTCGTTTAAACGGTTTAAAGAAGGGCGTGAAATGACCGAATACGATTGGCGCCCAGGACGGCCCTCAACGTCAAAAACAGACGAAAACGTTGAAAAAATTGGTAAATTAATCCGCGCTGATCGTCGTCTGAGCACCCGAGGGTTTGCTGAAATGACAGGAATCGATAAAGAAAGTGTTCGACAGATTTTGCATGAATCATTTAACATGCAGAAGGTTTGCGCAAAAATGGTGCCGAAACTCCTCACTCCCGAGCAAAAGGAAGCAAGACAGAACGTTTGTACTAACATCCTAAACAACATCGCCACTGATCCAGATTTGTTAGACAAGGTGATTACTTGTGATGAATCGTGGTATTTACTTACGATCCCTAAACAAAGAGGCAATCTATGCATTGAAAGAGCCCAAGCTCGCCAAGGCAAAAAAAAAAGCCAGGATGAGCAAATCCAAATTCAAAGCAATGATGATTGTGTTTTTCGACATTCGTGGCATTGTCTACGTTCACTGGGTACCCGAGAGTCAGACGGTCAATCAACATTTCTACATCGAGGTTCTGACGGCCCTACGTGAGAGTGTGAGAAGACGAAGATCCAATTTGTGGAAGACCAAGTCCTGGATCCTTCACCAAGACAATGCACCAACCCCTTCTGCCTTGTCTGTGAAAGCGTTCCTTACAAAATACGGCATCACCGTGTTGGAACATCCACCGTACTCGCCTGACCTTGCCCCCTGTGACTTTTTTTTATGTTTCCCAAGGTCAAATCGGTGCTGAAGGGGACAAGATTTGAAAGTGTGGAGGCGGTTAAAGCAAAAGCGACGGAGGTTCTCAACCAGCTGACAGAAGAGGATTTCCAGCACTGCTTTCAACAATGGAAACGTCTTATGGAGCGGTGTAGGGATCGCCAAGGGGAGTACATTGAAGGCGATAAAACTTCTGCTGTAATTGGTGACGAATAAAAAGTGTTAAGACTTCAGTCCGGTTATTTAATAGCCACACCTCGTATATTGTATTCAAGCAACTTTCTCAGACAAAAAACACAACCCCTTCCAAGTTACATATTACAAGTCTATTAGCCCAGGCTTCAATCTGAAGGTAGTCCAATTTGCATAGAAAGGGATTCTTAGAATATTCCACAATTTTTTTGTGGTCAACATTGATAACATTTTACTATTTTGATTGCTATTTTATATGTATCTATATTATCTCTCAAAAGTGACAGCTTCAATCACATAACTTGGTGTATGAATATGTGAAAGTAGATTTAGTAACTATTTTAGACAGCTTTTCTTCCATGGGCGTAGGGAGGGGAGCTTCAAACCACCTATAAAATTTTCCAAAGTTTTTAATATGAAGCTTAAAGATGGCCTTGTATCCAACTTCAAATAACTTAAAGAGGCATCCAATTTTCAAAAATTGTCCGAAAGGGGACTATTACAAATAGCCTAGAGAAGTATCCTTACTTACATCCATTATTGTTTCCAGCTTGAGGTCAGTTCTTTATTCAAGCCATATATTTTCCACTACCGGTTTGCTAGGCCTGTCATAGTTTCATATACCTTATAATCTAACTTAGGACTAGGACATGCACAACATCCATTCCCCATACGTTAATTCATCACTGTGAAAGGGTGAACCCACATTTCACCAATGATACATTTGTCAGCCATGTCGGGAATCGGACCCGGGACCTTTAGTTCAGTAGGCAAACACGCTACCGACCGAGCTAAGGTGTTCCAATTTCAAAATATTTCGAGCAGAGCACTATTCTAAATAGCTGTTAAAATAATATAATTTTCAAAAACTCTCCAAAAGAGGAGCACTACAAAATAACTTCTAGGAGCATCCAGTTTTTTAACATTAACAGGGGGAGAGGAGGGAAGAAGTTCCCGAAAAACTTTATTTGCCCCCTCCTCCCCTAATACACAAATAAAGTTCCAGCACTACTATGTTCTTATTTCTTTGGCTTTAATGGTATGTCTTCATCATGGTATAAACTTGTGATTTTGAACACCCCCTTCCTCCCACCCAAATTAAATTTTCCCTGTGGTAAATGGACTGTAGCTGGTATTCCTACATTTGAATAGTTGTAAATATAATGCCTGGCCAGTGTTTAGTGACTTGTTGTAGACAAACCAGCATTACATGAGATGTGTTTTTATGAATTTTCACTTAAGCCATAAAAGTCACTATTAAAACATAATTAGAATTCAGTGTAGGAGTTTTAATTTATGATACATATATATTTCGAGAAATTGAATAGCTGACCTTTTAAATGCAAATGGTTTCAATTTTTTAATTTAAATACACATTAACAACATCAATTTTTATTATTTCTTGGTAAAAGATGTCATAGTTCTTTGTCTTAGTTTTTCCAGAGATTTCCAGATTAGTTAAAACTTCACTTCAACAACTTTCTTCTTCACATTTCAATATCCACAAAAAATTTCTTCAGTTCAGGAAATGTATTTTCTTCAACCAAATAAATTGTTCAAACTAGTTATGATTCAAACGGCAATATTGTGAGAATAAACAGTATAGGAATAGTTAAAATAAATTAAAATGTAAATTTAAAACGTGAATTATCTATTCAAATGTATCATTCTACATATATATCAGTTGATTTGTTACGATTTCAAGCAAAATATAAACATGATTTCCAAGTTTTTATATTGAATTACAACTTGAGCGATATCCAAGTTTTTTTTAAATCTATCACAAGGCAGTCTCTTTAGCTAATGTCATAATTAGCTATTCAAATTAATGTTACACTTTGTTTTGCATGTACACAATGAAATTAAACTAACAATAATTACAGATACTAATAATTTCATGTAAATTTTGGCAATATCAGTAAATGGTAAAAATTACTGTTAGTCTCAAAAAATATATTTTTTGTGTGTGTGTGTTTTTTTTGTCAACACCCGTTCATGTTATAAGATTATGTAATAATTATGATAGGAATGAGGAAGGTTGAATTTGGAGGAAGTATACCCGCATTTGTGTTGGAGTTTGGAAAACAAATTTAGAAAAAACCTCAGTACACCCGACTGGGATCGAACTCTGAGCTCTTAAACATCAGCAGTACAGTCTATTGTGATAGTGTTGCCTGATAAAGTCAACTAAACAATAATTAAGACAGTGATATAATTTAAAAAAGAGTGGTAGAAAGTAAAATGGAAGAATAAAGCTATGTATTTTTTAATCTATTTAACATATCACAAAGCTGTCTTAGTACAGTACTACCAGTCTTGGTATAGTATTAACAGTCTTAGTACAGTACTACCAATCTTAGTACTGAAAAGAGAACATATTTTTTTGAATGTAGCTGTATGTTTTATCTAACTATTTTGACAGGGAAGTCTTTTTGTTTAATTAATAATAATCGTTCACATTTACACAAAGATGTTATGTTCAAGAAAAGTGCAAACTACAACCAAAAAAAATCTGTTTGAATGTTTCACAAATAAATAGGTTGGTAAATATATTATTGATATACTGTATAATTTTAATTTCATTCAAAAAACTAACATTTTAACCACTATGAAAAACCTAGAAGAAAGTTAGAATTTAGTGAGAAAAAGAAATTATATTTACAGATGGCTGGTAACAAGGTAGCAAAGATTGGCACACATGGTTTCAACACAGCCTGGTTTTGAAGAGACAGCCACTATATATTTTAGCAAACCTTGCCTTACCCATAAACACACACTTATACTTCAATAACAAAATAACCGCGGGGACATAAAATAACAGGAACAAACTAACACTACAATAAAACCAGGTTATTCCTGAGAAAACAACGCAGGCAACTTTTGCTGCAGACATTTGTAGACGTCTACAAGGAAAGGGCTCAGCTCGGTGATGTTAAGGATACTGAAAATAAAATAATATGTATGAAATAAAGTGCATTGATCAAAAACAATTTGTAATAAAATGAACATTTTGGACTTGTGATTTAGTGTTTTATTTATTTTGTTGAAAACTGCTTCAGTGGCTGAATGATCTAAGATATCACTTTCATGTTAGAATTACCTGCCAATGATAGGGGGATTGAGGTTAGAATCTCAATCGGGTCTATTGAAGGGGGTTTTTCCTAAATTGTCTCTACTTCCATGCAAATGCGAGTAGATTACCTCTAAAATTCCTCCTTCTTAATCCCTACCATTTTATAGTAATTATCATATTACGTGCATATAGCCTGAAAAGGTGGTTTATAGTAATAATGATAATAGTTTGTTGAATATTTATTAAAGTCCATGACTAAATTGAAATGAAAGAATAGAAAAGTATTGTTCTAGTTTAGCTAGGGTAACCAGAGTGATCAAATGACTCACTAGATACTGAGCTGTCCACTTCATTTTTTTTTATTATTATTTAGCATCGGGTTTTACGTTCAGGTTGTAAGTATAGGTACAAACTACGCTAATGAGTTGGGGATTAGTAAGGTTGAATTTAAAGGAACTGCACCAGCATTTACCTGGAAAGTGGAAAACCATTTAGGAAATACCACTCTCGGTACACCCGACTGAGATTCGAACCTCGATCTCCCCATCATCTGCGGACGAGTCTACCGCGAGATTGAAGCGTCCTGTAGCTGCCGAAGCAGGTAATGAAATTTGTTTTAGAACTATAAATACAACTATATGAAAAATATATGAAAATATAATTATATGAAAACTTGACAACTAGACCCCAAGTTATTAATTTACCACCTAACTGAATATATGATTACATTATAACAAAAAATTGTTTAAATTTATTTTACTATTTCTATTTTTAATTAATCAATGTTAATAAAATTAGAGTTGAAGGGTAAAATAAAAACATAATAGCCTCTTACCTTTACAATGTTTTCAATGTTTCAGATTTGCAGTCAAAAAGAAAAATGTAGATTTGATCCATTTCTGATAATTTATTTTGTCATTTGTTTTGGGTGGAAATTATGTCCTTTTTTCAATTAATACCGTAGAATGAATTGCGCATGTTACTGGATAATGTTGTTACAGGTTTAAACTAAAGTTGGAGACATCTCATAAAGAAGATTGATGAACTGATCCATATTCTCATAGACATCCATGTTTCAAACCCATAAACAATGTCCGAGGCATGAAGTGACTGCCGACCCATGGACGCCAATACGCCTCAGTCCCTGTTCAGCAGCGCTACCAACTCATTCAGGACGTGACGGTTGGTGTGTGTGTAGGCGCGAGTCTCCCATAGCATGTTGACCAACTTCTCGTCGCTGCGCTCATCCATGGCTATGTCCTCCGACATCTGCGGGGTGAAGCGGTAGTAAGGCACGCCGATCATGGAGCACCACGCTCGCGCCCGGTCGACCACGCGACCGTCGCTCGCAGTCGCTTGGTCCACGAGGAGCTGTCCCAGGGAGGACATGCCCATCGCTAACCGGGCAGTGTCCCACAGGCTCTCAGGGCGAAACACATCAATCTCCTTCAGCTGACGGCACAAACACGGACACGTGACTAAATTTCAGGCTCATCTAGTCTGTTTCACTTCCATCAGGGTTCAAATCATGGCCAAGTGGATTGAGGGTTATTTTTTTTTAAATTGTTTCTCTCTCTCTCCCTTTACACATATGTGGGTACATTTGATCTAAAGTTGTATCCCCTTTGTGTAATTCAATGTATATGGCCTGGACAGGTGGTGTGACCTGTGTTCCTCTTTGTCCAGTGGCAGCAGTGTAAAAGCCATAAGGACGAGGAGATCGAGATTTGAATCCCAGTTGGGTGTATTAAAAGGTGGTTTTTTCTAAATAGTTTTCTACTCCCCCTTTGCAAAAATGAGGGTACACATCATCTAAATTCAAACTTCCTGGTCCATAACTCATTAGTGTAATGTGTGTAACCTGAACAGATGTAAGACGCAATTTAAAAAATCATTAAAAGCCATATTGTGTTCATTCCCGGTTATTTCTTTCTAATCCTTCTTCCAGACAAAACAGAAAACACCTCAAAAAGTTAAAGAGGTTTTCCATATTATATCTACTAATGATTTATATTTTACAAACTGAAAATTATATCTACTAGTATTTAATTACCATCTTTTTATTGAAAGAGGCCCATTCTTCAAGTTAGATATAGTTAATACAAGTTAAAGATACATGTTAAGGAGGTTGAATATTAATGACCCACAGAAGCATTTGCCCGGAGATAATATTGAGCCATTGTACCAAGGTCAGTCTTGGAGACCAGCGCCGTGATCTTTATGATTGGGTTTTCATTTCCGCATCCTGCATAGATGTGAGTTACCTGGGTGATGGGCACCAGTCCGGTTCCTAGGGACACCACCAGGGTCAAAGGACAAGCTTGGGCGCCCTTCCCAGTCGCCTCCATAGCGAGGTTATACTCGTGAATCTCCGTCATGGCATCTAGAGTCGGGTTGTTGGCGACGAGACCTCCGTCCAGGAACCGACCAAAGGACCTGAGGCATGAGGACAGCTGTGCTTGGGATATTGTCACTATATTAGAGTCAAATCTAATTAAAAAACCATATCCCAGTAGGAAGCGCGACTGACTATTGGGCTAAACGTCCCAGGTTCAATTCCCAGCATCGCTGAAAAATTTATCATTAGTGAAATCGTGGATTATCCTTTCACGGTGATGAACAAACGGTCGGGGAGTTGGATGTTGTGTCTTCTCTAGAATGTACTTAGTTTAAAAGTCATGAGCTTATATAATCAGTTAGTTCAGTAAATGAACATTAAATACTACAAATATTGAAAAATTAATACTGGGTTGATTAGCTCTTTTTTCAATCATTAGTGGCCAATCATGTCAATCACTGATGAATCACTGATTTTTTGCACCACATCTTACTTCCCATCCAAGTTATATGCTTAGGTATTAGTCACGCTAATGGAGAAGGGATGAGAAATATTGAATCCAGAGGAATTGTACCCACATTTATGTGGATAGAGTGGAAAACCACCCTTAGTACACCCAAATGGGATGAACCACGATCTCCCTAACATCGGCAGTCTAATCTATTGCAATAGTAGCGCCTTAGACTATGTGGCCACCAAAAGGGATTATTTTCTTATTAAATTTATATGTAATTAAAGTAAGAATTTTAAAAAAATCAAAATAATTTATAGAACCGAAATGTGTTGCGGCAATTATTTAACGTAGTGTTGGGGGAGGTCTCTCCATTCCTTGTTAAGGGGAGAAAGAAATACAACCTGTTTATCAAAGTACACTAACATACAACCCCCTCCCCCCTCTAAAAAAGGAATAAAGAACAAAGCTGTTCGTCAGAGCACTTAGCAGTGACATAACAGTGTGTGATAAACAAGCAAAGCAAAAAAAATTGATGTTTATTTAATCGATGACCCAAATCCCAGTCAATGGCTACAGACTACGCCATAATCAGCCAGATAGGAGACCGGAAACGGCCCAGCCCTAATAAACATATTTATTTTCTACCACCTGAAGTTACTAATCATCAGGTATTATGAAAATAGTCTTCCTTCTAGCATAGTGTGAGTCACTTGAAGCCTCCACTTACCTGAAGTAAGAAGGTGCAGCACCTGTTGCCCGGGCAGCTCGCCACATGAGCTGCTCCTCGGGTAGTGGGGGTGGTCGGAATAGTCCATTAGGCTCTATGATAAGCAGTGTGCTGGGCGAGGGATAGTTTCGGAACAAGTGCAGGTCTACAGGCTTCCGGTCGGCCAACACGCCAGTGATCATAACCCTGGTAACAGTGATGTTTACAAGTACAGGTCTACAGGCTTCCGGTCGGCCAACACGCCAGTGATCATAACCCTGGTAACAGTGATGTTTACAAGTACAGGTCTACAGGCTTCCGGTCGGCCAACACGCCAGTGATCATAACCCTGGTAACAGTGATGTTTACAAGTACAGGTCTACAGGCTTCCGGTCGGCCAACACGCCAGTGATCATAACCCTGGTAACAGTGATGTTTACAAGTACAGGTCTACAGGCTTCCGGTCGGCCAACACGCCAGTGATCATAACCCTGGTAACAGTGATGTTTACAAGTACAGGTCTACAGGCTTCCGGTCGGCCAACACGCCAGTGATCATAACCCTGGTAACAGTGATGTTTACAAGTACAGGTCTACAGGCTTCCGGTCGGCCAACACGCCAGTGATCATAACCCTGGTAACAGTGATGTTTACAAGTACAGGTCTACAGGCTTCCGGTCGGCCAACACGCCAGTGATCATAACCCTGGTAACAGTGATGTTTACAAGTACAGGTCTACAGGCTTCCGGTCGGCCAACACGCCAGTGATCATAACCCTGGTAACAGTGATGTTTACAAGTACAGGTCTACAGGCTTCCGGTCGGCCAACACGCCAGTGATCATAACCCTGGTAACAGTGATGTTTACAAGTACAGGTCTACAGGCTTCCGGTCGGCCAACACGCCAGTGATCATAACCCTGGTAACAGTGATGTTTACAAGTACAGGTCTACAGACTTCCGGTCGGCCAACACGCCAGTGATCATAACTCTAGTGATAGTGATGTTTACAAGTACAGGTTTACAGACTTCTGGTCTGCCAACACGCCAGTGATCATAGCTCTAGTGATAGTGATGTTTACAAGTGCCTGTCTACAGACTTCCAGTCTGCCAACACGCCAGTGATCATAACTCTAGTGATAGTGATGTTTACAAGTACAGGTCTATAGACTTCCGGTTGGCCAACACGCCAGTGATCATAGCTCTAGTGATAGTGATGTTTACAAGTGCATGTCTACAGATTTCCGGTCTGCCAACACGCCAGTGATCATAGCTCTAGTAATAGTGATGTTTACAAGTACAGTTCTACAGACTTCCGGTCGGCCAACACGCCAGTGATCATAACTCTAGTGATAGTGATGTTTACAAGTACAGGTCTACAGACTTCCGGTTGGCCAACACACCAGTGATCATAACTCTAGTGATAGTGATGTTTACAAGTATAGGTCTACAGACTTCCGGTCGGCCAACATGCCAGTGATCATAACTCTAGTGATAGTGATGTTTGTGTGGTCTCTATATTTATTCAAAATCTTTATTAAATTTTAGAAGTATGCAAACTACACTTTCGCAATGCAAAGTGAACCTATATGAAATATTCTTGAAGCCAAATTAAAGTTTAAATATTGTTTGTTAATAAATATTATGTTTTTATTTAAGATTATACAGTAAATGTTTATAAAATGTTTTATTGCACTAGTGTTTGTAATATTTCATAATAAGCTGTTATAATAATGCAATTAAATTACTTTGGGGCTAGTTCGTAATGTGCTAAACAACTTTAAACAGTAATGATTGACTAGAGACTGAGTATTTTGGCTGTAAATATTGTTATTGACAAAGGCAGTAACTGTCATATCAGTTAGTTTTTTTCAAAGCCTCACACACACCATTAAACTTACTTACTTACCACCATAAACTGGCTAACAAAACCTACCCTAGGTCTAGATAATAGGGTGGACCTAGACACATCCAGTGAACACGTACTTGGGATGAGTGACACTCGCCATGACGCTGTCCGAGCCCAAACACTCCTTCAGCATATTCTCGAGCGGTTCGCTGCTGTACGGCCGAGCACCCACAAATGCCAGGTCCTTCATTCGGAAATAGATGTATAGGCACTCTTTCAGGGTCTTGCCTTTGTCACGCCAACAACAGAAACATTCGTAGAGTAGAGTTTTAAAAACACAGCAAGAAATTATTCAAGTTAGATGATTAATTTAAAAATATAAAATATTGGCTGGGGCAAGTCAATAAAACTGCGGCAAACATAATATTCCAGATTTTAAATCTCTTATATAAATATGTTGGTTAATTGTTTATGATTTTTTTTATTTATTATTTCAATACCCGATATCTAAAACATTATAGTATTTGAGGAATAGAGTGCCCCATTTTTACTTCAAAGCATACCATCCCCAACTAACATCGTCGGGACGACAGCTCACCTGCGGCAAGTCCCAAGGCAAGTATCCCTCCTGTACTGGTTCCTGCGATCCAGTCAAAACACTTCACTAGCGACTTCCCTGCTCTCTTCTCCAGCTCCAGGAGAATCTCAGCCAGGATCATGCCCCTGATCCCTCCCCCGTCCAGACATAACAGACGACCTCCCTTGATACGACCTGTGTTCCTCTTCACGCTCTGGGCCACTCCCATCCCAGACACTGTCAGCATCTGTTCCAGTACATCATGGCCACATTAGCATCACTACAGACCTGACTTTGTCAGTATCAGGACAGACTCATCGTGGTAACATTAGCATCCCTAAAGACCTGACGTTGTCAGTATCAGGACAGACTCATCGTGGTAACATTAGCATCCCTAAAGACCTGACGTCGTCAGTATCAGGACAGACTCATCGTGGTAACATTATCATCGCTACAGACCTGACGTTGTCAGTATCAGGACAGACTCATCGTGGTAACATTAGCATTGCTAAAGACCTGACGGTGTCAGTATCAGGACAGACACATCGTGGTAACATTAGCATCACTACAGACCTGACGTTGTCAGTATCAGGACAGGCACATCGTGGTAACATTAGTATCACTAAAGACCTGACGTTGTCAGTATCAGGACAGGCAAATCGTGGTAACATTATCATCGCAATCGCTACAGACCTGACGTTGTCAGTATCAGGACAGGACCATCGTGGTAACATTAGTATCGCTACAGACCTGACGTTGTCAGTATCAGGACAGACACATCGTGGTAACATCAGCATCGCTACAGTCATGACCAATAATAAACATACCCCACTTGACTAGACAACTTTTCGAGATCATGTTTAAACTAGGTGTGTGAAAGTCGCTTTTTAAAATGTGAGAATAATTCTTAAACATGCGGAGAAAAGTTTAAAAAAAATGTGTTTTAATAGATTTAGGTGCCCCGTAAGGAAGAAGTTTATTGTTTCTGAGCCAAGAGTTGCTGTGAAATTTAAAGATAAGTTGAGTAGACATTGTATAACATCTCCCCATGAACACAACAGCTGGCACCTGATCTATGATGGCTCGAGTCGAAGCTGAAGGTGGGGTGGCGGGTGGGATGCCATTGAACTCCCTCTCCATGCCCGAGCATCCAGGATTACAGCCTTGCATGTCCTTGGGGCAACGCGGGGCCCCCACGGCGTGCAGTATATACAAGAGCTTGTCGTTGCCGGTGATCACGCAGTGTCGAGGCATCGCTCCAGTGTTGTTCCTGCAAGAACATGAAGGGTCACACAAGGCCATTAGGGGTAAGGAAGCTAATCAAGCCAACCTCCGGGTTGCAGACTCTCAATCATCAATTATTATTTTATATGAAACTTGAAAGGATAGGGCTATTTCCACCTTGAACCCCCTCATTGTAGTGGGATGTGAACAACTCATATCCTGCCTGTTAGATCTGCACAGCTATTAAAACTCCTGGTGCTAGGAATGGGTGTTAAGTGATGTGTTGCCGCTCTAGCATGAGTTTGTAAGTGATGTGTTGCCACTCTAGAATGAGTTTGTAAGTGATGTTTCACCGCTATAAAAAGTTTAAAATTGATGTTTTGCTACTCTAAAAGAGTTTAAAAGTGATGTGTTGCCGCTCTAGAATAAGTTTAAAGGTAATGTGTTGCCGCTCTAAAATAAGTTTAAAGGTGATGTGTTGCCGCTCTAAAATAAGTTTAAAGGTGATGTGTTGCCGCTCTAGAATAAGTTTAAAGGTGATGTGTTGCCGTTCTAGAATAAGTTTAAAGGTGATGTGTTGCCACTCTAGAATAAGTTTAAAGGTGATGTGTTGCCGCTCTAGAATAAGTTTAAAGGTGATGTGTTGCCGCTCTAGAATAAGTTTAAAGGTGATGTGTTGCCG
>CABFWB010004939.1:6507-38511 GCA_902151455.1 Timema bartmani
GGGGGGGGGGGGGGGGGGGGGGGATATCGTTTAACATATTACCCACTTCATTGGTCGAATGGTCTAAGGCAGGGACGGGCAAACTACGGTCCGAGGGACAAATACGATCAATTCGACTCGTAGGATAAATAATTAAAACGTGTTGCGTTGTGAAGCAGGCTTTTAAAGCAAAACAAAACTGTATTTTTATAAAACCATGCCGGAATAAACATTTCCAAACTTGGTAAATCATCCCAAAAAATGTATGGCATTGTTTGCATCCTAATATCTATGCGCATAGGTGTTTTGAACCATAAAACTTAGGATACGTAATCTTAGAAACCAGCTTACTGATGATTATCTGTCTTCCAGCTTGAGAATCTCCTCCTCACAGTCTAACCGAGATTATAAAACAATGCTGGAAGCTCATTTACAGTTTAATTCATCTCACACACCATCATATAAATCTTACGAACGAACTTAAAAACATACTAAGCTTCCAAGGTATTTATGACTGATTTACATGAGAAATGTATCTAGACATATTCATAATCTACTATATGATTTTATAATTTTTTTATGAATGAATTTGAAAAAATTAATGAATGAAAGTATTTTGCCCCCAAAATTTATTTATTTTGCCCTCCTAAGTTTGTCTTTCCCTGGTCTAAGATTTCACTCTCGTATTAGAGTGGATTGCTGAAGACGGGGAGATATGGGTTCGAATCCCACCAGGGTTCACTGAGGGTGTTATTTCCTAAATGGTTTCCCCACTTTACTTCCACACAAATGTGAGTACATTACCTACAAAATTCTTCCTTTCTCATACCTACCCATTAGAGTAAATATCATATATGCCTATAACTTGAACAGGTAGTAATTAAGATGCCATATCTTAACAAAATCTTAAAGAATTTTTAGTCTGAATTATTTAGAAATGAACAATTAAGACAGATATATAAGTTACTAAAACGATTTTTATATATAAATACTTATATTCATGTAATCTGTCACTCACTTTATATAGATAATATCAATACCTATAAATTAAACACAAATAATAAAGTAAAGTATCATCAATGTTGACAGCAAAACAAAAGTTGTATTGTTAAAAGTTCCTTTCTAACAGAATCCTACAAATGATTAGCCTTAAGGAGCTTTAATCAAATACGGAACCAACTTTTAAAACTTCCTTGGCTCCCCATCCGTTATATAAGCTTTTAAAACTTCATTTTAATTAGTCATATACCATTATCTTGATTTTGAAATATCATTATCTAAAATCTAAAAATTTTGTTACGCCAAACTATGAGTTGGCGTTTCTAAACCATTAGATGAAAGTTTATCTCATAGTGTTAAATAATAAGTAGCACCTAAATAAAAAATTTATAGCAAAGTGATTTATGAATTATTTTAGTTTGTTCTAGATCCCAAAAGTGTGCAACTTTCTTAAAGCTGAAAGTGTTCTTGCAATACATATTTAATGGGAATGGATATTCATTACTCAGTTGAAAATTGAGGGATAGTGGAACCCGAAGAGAAAGCCTATCATAAAATAAAATGTTAATATGAAACTGCCAACCGTGTATCTTGGAAGACAACATTAATCTTACTCCAACTCTCAATTTCTCTCTCTCTCTCTCTCTTCGCCTAGCATCAGATTTGACACTAAAGTGGATCTGATTGAGCCTGCCGTGAGCAATAGTGTTTGTACCTTCAAGGGATTCCATCAACATTTCCTGGGAGTAATTTAGTGTGAAACAATAATTCCTGTGTAAGTTAGGGCGTATTTTTGTATCACGTATACATGGAATTGATAGTGATCGACGAATGGAGAACGTTAAGGTGGGAATGTAAGAGACGCGAGTAAAGCTAAGTGTTTTTGAAGTTTTAAAGTTCTCCGGTGGAAATAAAAAAATTAATTTTCTTCACATAGTGATATTATCAGTTTTTGAATATTTGTCATAAGCATAAAGGAATTATATGAGAAACCTTTTAAATGAAGAGACAAAGTTTTCATTAAATAATAGAACATCCTTGACCGATATTCAAGATACTCTCTTGATATCACTACGCGAGAAAAATAAATTTACATGTTTTTACTGGAACAATATTTGAATTATCTCAGCCCACAGATATTCCTAATAAAGGTGGGTAAAAACACTCTAATTAGAAGTTATAAAATGGCAGCCCACTGGAATAAAATTAAATAATTATTTAGATTAGTTCATGGCTGTTAATCAATCTTTTTTTTCTTATAATCTGCCTAGTACCCCTTAATTAATGTGCTAAGAAATACAATAGTTAATAATTTACTAAGACATATTTATGATTTAATTAGTATATATACTTACCCTTTATTACCCTATATCCTATAGCACGAAAGTTCATTGCTACACTTACAAAAGTACGCCTCCTATCCCTATCTTGAGCTAGTCATATCCAGGAGAGGGTGTAATAAGGTGGACTGGATAGAACTAACTCAAGATAGGGTTAGGGTGTAATGAGACAAACTGGAAAGAGCTAGCTCAAGATAAGCTTGCCTTGATTACAATAATATAACCCTATTGGAATGCATTCCAACTGTATAACGAGGAGTAGAATATTTCCTTGGAAATGTAGTTCTAGACAAAAAAACAACATAAATATATATATCATATGGAAATGTAGTTCTAGACAAAAAATAATATATATATATATACATTATACATATATCATATGGAAATTTAGTTCTAGAAAAAAATAATACATATACATTTATTTTTTTGTCTAGAACTACATTTCCATGGAAATAATTATATTCCCCGTTGTACAGTTTATATATATAAATAAGTGTGCACCTTCGATATAGCTCAGTTTCCGTAAATTAAACCTAGAGCGAAATTTAACACAGTATTTAGTACTTAACGACATGAAAATATATTCTTGCATAACATTTATGCATTTCGTTGCTTACAGGGAACCGCGGTCACGACCCATCGATTGGTAGATAGACGCAGCTCGCCACTGAACTAAAGCCCTACTTCTTTTGTTCTCAAAACAATTTACGGTTACAAAGAAAGTGAAAATGTGTATTCTTTAGGACATATCATAAACAAAAAGAGGGAGATAAAATAGCCTATAAGGAACTTGTATTGAAAGTTGAATAGCACCACTTTGTAGACACAAACAACATCCGGTAGTAATAAATGAAAAATATATTGAATTGGAGTAGAGGCTTTACGATAAAATAAAAAAGGAAAGAAAAAGGTGGGGTGAATAGAACAAAAATGAGAGGAAATCTAAAAAGTAAATATTTATAAAGTAATGGGAAAATAAGGACCTTTGAAAGTTTGTTTTTTTACGTTTTTTTTATACAACTTATATTTCCAATTATTTTATTTACCATAAGCAAAGAAAGAGAGTTTTTTAATCTCACGTTGCGTGATAAGTTTAACAAAAATATAACATCCAATAAATTTTACACTTTACTGAATCATTTCAATTTTGTCCGAAAGGAAGTCTGAAATATGTGCGATATTTTTTAGGCATTCAAAGTGAAGGATAGTGTGCGCTGGGGCTCAAAACGTATAAAATTCTGATGGAATCGGCTTTCACAGAAAGCCGATAGAACGGAGCACATTCTAAATCAAACCAATGAAGCTTGTTATTGTGTCAATAGAGTGTATTAAATCGCTGGGAGCAATACATTCCTCTTGCTTCCTTTTGCCTTTATCTGTAAGAGACCCAGGGAATAAGTGGTTTAAAACTAGATATATTCATAGTTTGGAAAATAGTGGTAATAAACAGTCCCATTTTCTCAGGCATAGCTTTTTATAAAATACAAACACATATTTTTACAGTCAACATCTATAACGTTTTGTTATACTACTAGGGTTCTTATATAGGTATTAATAATTTATATCAAATAATAAATAAATTATTTATTTCTAGCAAGAGGGGCAAGCTATATACCTTGATTTTCTTAAGAATGTACTGTACATTTAGAGTGCCTTTTAGAAAATACTAAAATATTTTTATATCAAACTTGATAACCTTATGTTATATAATTGTTGTTATTTAATCGATATTGATAATATATATCAAAAGTGACAACTGCGGATCATATGAATTGACGTATGAATACGTGAAAAGTAGATCTAACTTTTCAAGTTCTAAATTAAGACCACTACTGTGAAACACGGACTTTAAATATCCCACAGAGAGAAATATACACATGGAAATTGTTTTATAACTGTTCATGGAAACGTATTTTGCAGAATAAATTAACATGTTGTTATATTATTTAGCAAATAATATTTGTAACAAGTAATGCGCGTTTGTTTTAACTGTTATTATCATAGTAGTTAACGAAGTTCTAACTATCTGTAAGTGTAATATTATACAATGCATGTGTTAAAATAAATGGCGCTAAACAACTGTACACTCAGTTTACTCTGAAAGGTAACAAACTTACTTTGCACTTTTCCACTATGGCGTAGATTATAAGATAAAATCATAGTGTAATCGGTCAAGGAGAGAAGAATAACTTTAAGGGTAAATGGAGTATAAATACTTTATCATATGGTAAACTTGCTGGTGTACCCATCCTTCACACGGGGAATCTGTAAATTAGCTTTGTTTTTTAGTAAAATAAATTAAACACAGGGAATAGTAACCAAAATCTTAACTTATGTTTAAATATTAATCCTTTATTGGTTTAAATTGTGATACAAAATGCGAAAGTAGCCTAGCTAATAATACATATACCTCAATTTTAGCTTTTGTGGTGCTGACTGACAGCTCACAGCTGACTCCTGACAGCTTTGAAAAGTAACCAGATTAAACTATGTATCCTTCCGCCGAACCATATGATCTGCAAAAACATGTGTTTATCAGCTGTCACTTCTGACAGCCAAAATTGAGGTCTATACAAGAAACATATATAACTGTTTTATTTATTTTTTATTTATATATATTTATTTGTTATTTATTGTTGACCTTGATATGTTGATGTTAGGGCTAGTATTAATTATTTATTTTTTCCATGATATTAATTTTTTTTAATTTAGTATTTAATCCCATATTGGTTTTTATTATTATAAATAAATAATTTTTAAAATTTTATTTATTTTACTGATAATTATTTGTTGATAGTATTATTAATAACATTATAAATGTGATAAGATATTACTGTTTTTAAAATTTTAAAATATTATATTTTATAAAAATTTTTTAAATTTTGAATTTAATTCCATATTAGTTTTTATAATTATAAATAAATAATTTTAAATAGTTTTTTTACAAATAGTATTATTAATAACATTATAAATGTGAAAAATCTGAATGTACTAGTATTCCTATAGAAAAATATATAGACTTATGGTGATCGTTAGTACTAAACCAAATATTAATGCAAGATTCTTTGATGATTGAATAGTTTGGCTGAAGGATTATAAGTAGGCCTAACCGATATTTTGGAAGCCAGTCATATCAATTGAAAAGTGGGCCTTTACAATGCTTTAATTATTTAAATATTGTATAGTTATGTGGAAAAACAACTTTTACTCACAGATTTAATTCCTTTTTTGAGCACTTCATAAAGGTCTAAGCATATTTGTATTAAGTCCCTTAACCTAGTGGTAGCCTACTGTTTAAAAACTAAAACCTTTGTGGCTATGTAGGACCTTCTTGCAACTAAATGTCAACGCCGATGAGTAGTGTAATAATTAAAAATTAAACATTTTGTGCTATTGTATGAGTACTATATAACAATTCAAACTTTTGTTTATAAAATGAAAAATAATATTCTTACCTCTAGAGAAATTCTCGAAGAAAACATATTCACTATGCTCGCCTTTACAATCTGTTATATTATTTTGTTTTAATATGTAGGCCTATTTATGATAACTTTAAATAATTTAACAAACAAAAATCAATATCCAAGAAAATATGTTTAGGCCTATAAAATAAATGACAATGACAAATCAAAAGCTATCCTAACCAACAAAAATCTATTTTAAATTCACTACTTTTAAACAGTTATAACAAAGTCTCTAATAAAAATACAATAACTTATAACTTGAAATCTTAGCCTGGTATTTTATTTATCAACACTGGAGAAACACTCGCAAGTATTTTTTATTACACTTCACAGATGTATTTGGAATAATATAAACATCATAAAACTCGAGGTTTAGCCTAGAGGCCAACACAACACAATCTTGGGGTTAAAATATTTATTTAATAGTCTTGATACACTTAAATTTTCGAATAATGTATATCGATCACTCAGAAACACTCGCTTTTCTTTTTATCACACGCTTTTATTTTATATTTAATAAATAAATATTCTAAGATCACTAAAAAAACGTTTATTTTCCAAGGATAATATGTTCACACCGAAATAATATTCTCAAAAGAACACACAGACTAAGTAGCCGAATTAATATTCAAAAAAGACACTGTATTATTCAAAGTTGTAATAAAATTATTAACGGTAGCAAAGATACGCCTGTAAATACTCAACTACAATTTTACAAGTATTAAATATTTTGTTCGCTTCCAATTTTTTCTCACACACGTGGTTTTATTAACTGTATTTTATACGAGAATTCACTGTTATAATGTCTATTTAAAATTGTTAGATTTTGGTTATGAAAATAACCGTTTGGTTGGTTGTTAAGTTTTGAAGTTTTCTTTTGCTGTTTAATTCAAATTAATTATTAAAAGCAAGAGAACGTTAAAAGTGGCCTTAAATGCTGAAAACAAATATGGCCACTGGATAGAAGCTATGCTGCCGGGTTGATGACGTAGGGAACTTATTTCAGTTTGAACGGCAAATTGTATTCATACACGGTGTTTACAAAATTTAAACTTAATATTATTTCAAAAACATTTTGTATCTTTTTTACTCTTTATTATCACAAACCATTTATTTATGTTAAAGATATGCGAGGCCAGTTATAAAAATATGAATAACTGAATATAATACTATTAAATGTAAAATTTCACGCTCTATTTAAACTGTAATGGCCACAAGAATTAAAAGAAAAACTAGAATGAATTAACTAGACTTTTTTTTCTTAAATTAGATTATGTACAAGAAAATTATACTCTAATCCTTGGGGAAGCATTGTTAAAAGTGATTGATAATATTTTTAGTGATAATAATAGTGACACTTAGCAAATAATTATTATTTACAAATATGTTGACAAAAGTTACTTTCAGACAATGTTGGCATTACTGATACCATCTGCTCGTTTCTGCTAGCTGTCATGTAAAACCACAAAAGTGCAAATCCAACTGTAGTTTCAAAATAGAGATATAATCTTAAAATATTTTAGAAGTTGACATTTCTCTATTATCACAAAATATTGTAATTCTTGCCTGTTAGTGATGGTAAAATTAAGACGAACACAGAATAAATAATTTTAACTACATTTGTTGTTAAAGAGTTGTAGTTGAATTCAATCAAAACCATTTTAGCATTTATTTACAACTTTTTACTCCGTTTAATCTTCTTATCCATTCTACCCTTTTTACCATTTATGTACTTTTTAAACCTTTTTGTTCTCTTTGCACCAACACAATACCCATTTTTGCCTTTTGTTTTCCTGTTGCCCTTTTTAATCTTTTTACACTTTTAACCTATTTCAACCTTTTTGACTCTTGTTACCCCTTTTTACCCTTTTTAACCTTTATAAACTTTTTCCCTTTTAACCGATTTTACCCTATTTATCCTCTTTTGCACTTTAATGATTTTTTATTTTTTCATCATTTTAATTTATGTACTCCTTTTTACCTTTGTAATTTTTTTAAAATTTTGACCCCTTTTTACCCTTTTAACCCATTCTAGACCTTTTGCCTTTTTTACTCTTTTAACCCTCTTTATAATTTTTGCCAATTTTTCCAGTTTTTTTTACAATATTTATTTCTTTTTACAATTTTAACTTATATACACTTTTTATTTGTATTAAAATGCTTTTTGCTTTTTTACATTTTTAATCTTTTTACCCGCTTTTGCCTTTTTGAGATTTTTTCTATTTTGATTTTACTCTCCTCTTTGATTAGATTTACTTTTACCCTTTTTACCATTTTAGGTCTTTTTACTCTTTATTGAAATTTTTATATCTTTTTAGATAAATGGCACGGCTAAGCCCAAGAGAAATATGTTAGGGTGAAAAGATTAAAAAGGTGTAAAAGTGTAAAAAGGGCATGAAAGGTAAACAGAGTAGAAGTAGAAATCTGATCAAATTAAAAAAACAGGTAATAAGGGTAAGTAAAAAGGTTAAAAGGTGTAAAATAAATTAAAAGAGTAAAAAGATTAAAAAGCGAAAAAGGGTAGATATAGTAAAGTTTTAAAATTCCTGCTTTGAGGTGTACATTTTCGTGCAAAGGAGCTTCTAATTTTCAAATTTCGTTTCATACGTCTGTTTATGGTAGATATCACAAAATTCTCACGAAAGACAAATTCTTCATTTTATTAATATTTACAAGATAATATCCAACATTCTTTTTTCTAAAGTCCTAATTTAAAATTTGAAATTATCAGACTTTTTGGTTATTTGGGGAGGCTTCTCAATCTTCCTGCCAAGTTTAAGTTGTATACTACACTTTTGAGTTTTTTTTATTTGTTTTGAAAGTTTTCAACACACAATCTCCTATTTCACCAACTCCAACTTGTAAATCTCAGGTTCTAAACCCGGTTTGATTATTTTAATTGGTGCCTCTACCTTTCTGACCAATTTAATTATCTTCCTTCCCTAATAAGAAATAAAACCACGATTTTTCCTCAAGGCAAGGCTTGCGCAAGGTTTCCATGCACCCAAGGCAAGACTTAAAATTTTCGCCCCATTTGTACTAGGTATAACATACCACACCCGCTGCGTGACGCAAAATTATCATAATAATAACATGGCGCCTAAATAGCGGGGGAAAAAAAGTTAATACAAAGGAGATAAATAAATAAAAAATAAATAGTGACTCCACACTTCCCCCCTTAATCAATGTGACCAAACATCTTATTCGTGCGCAGAGTGTGGCTGATAGGGGTGCCACCTGGAAGCGGAAGGGGGAGGGATCCATGCTCCCCCTCCCCTCTGAATATCTGCTTGATTTTGTTTTAGTAACTTAATAAAGGATTAATGCTTGATTTTACAAAATTATTCTTTGAAATACAAACATTATAGATTACAATGCCATCAGCCGCCCTATTAACAGGATCTCAACCCTAAATTAACCCTTAGAATATCCATCGACGTGGCTTCTAAAAAAGATGAGGTATTTCGTTCTTTTGTCAATCTATTTTTTTGGTGGCTAGTAAAGATGCCTTACTACCAACGGCACCCCACACTGCTTACGCCTATGACAAAAATATCCCTTCCCCCCTAATATTTTTTGGATGCTTTTAATTGAATATAAAAGTGATTCGCCGATAAAGTGACCCCGAATGCCATAGACAATAAAAAGAGAATATGTTGTTAGTCATTATTTAAATATATATATATATATATATACTTAGTATTAAATAAATATGTATGTATGATATTTCTTTATTTGGAAATAATTATCAGATTATCAGATTATTTTTTAAACAATAAAAACATATATTTTGTTGGAATTCACCGCTAGGATCTTTTCGCCATATTGGACAGCCCTGGGTAGTCCATATAATATGTAAGCTATGAAAACGTTCAGAAGTTAGCTCTGTTAAAATAGAGGGTCATCCTTACCCTCCCTCAAATCTATGAAGCCCTCTCATTGTACACCGGTGCTCGTTGACCCTTGAAAGAAAGGTCAAGTTAGGTCACGTTTCTCTCAACCCTTTCATTTCCCGAGTACCCCTATTCAACCTTCCGAACCACCTTACTCCCCAAAGTGACACGGTAACTAGCGAAAGGTCGGGGTAGAGGTCACACAACCTTATCCTTCCTAGCCGCATTCTAACACCAAACAACACTTTATAAAGTTTTCGCAAAATTTAATATTATTAAAAGTGAAATACCGCCTACAGTTCTTACTATATTCTAACATCCAAGTTTGCTAGAAGCTTCGAAATTTTGAATACGAATCTGAATCTTGCTAGGATTAGTATTTTATCCTAGATTTCAAATTTCAAATTTTAAATTTTCAGATAGGATTCAAAATTTCAAACCTAAATATTTTCCAGATTAGGATTCGATTAAATTGTGTACGAAACTCGAATCTAAATCTCAATTTTATTTAATAATTTATCTTTTTTTTAAATAAGCTAAAATTGAATTCATTAATTTACTTGACCATATAAACTTGCGAATCTCGTAAAATATTAAAAATCAATCCAATAAAATTTACCAACATCCTTATTTTTTATTCCTTAAATTTAAAATAATATATATTTCAATATTGTCTTATATTCGAATTGGACTTGATAACCTTTGGTTATTGAATATTTGATTTGGATTAAGTTCAAATTAGTGTATGCCAATATTCAAATTCGATTAAAAATTGAAAATCTTGTATTCTCACAGGCTTAACAAAATTCACAGTAAATGCATCTTTATCACTTTTCTCTATGGCTGAGTGGATAACAGTGGCGTGGACTTTTGCGATTGAGACATCCCCCACACTTGTATCATGATAGCGCCTAGGAGGCCTTGTTTTTTAAACACTTGACCCCAGATTATTTATGTACTGTACATTACAATTCTAGTAGGAATTAACTTCTGGAAAAATGCATAAATATATATATTTTTTGCTGACAACATTAATAATATTTTATTCTATTAATGATAGTATTTCCTTTTATATTAATATTCTATATAAACAATGATAGTTGCAAATGATTTGACTTTAGGCCAAACAGATCTCAGCCATTTGTGTGGCTAGTGTCGCCCACCCACTCAATCTGGGAGAAAGCATATGTACTAGAAAAGTCTTGAAGTGAGGTAGTTTCTCGTTACTTTCCAAACATGAGCGAGCGAGAAAGAGAATACACACTTTAGTGGAAAATTAACATCTGGCCTAATACCTTTAAGGAATCTTTTGCATACCACAATCAACATGGGATCGACGCCTTTATTTCCCATCCAAACGCAATAATGTTATCACCTAGTAAAAAATTGTTGGCCTAAGTTGGGTTTGAACTCACGAAAATTGGGTCTTGAGACGAGACCTTTACCCCATGATCATCAAGGTCGTCGTAAGAATATGTACGAAAATTGTATTAATAACGTTTATAGCTGTACAAATAAAAACGCTTCGGTTGTCAAATGGCTTAATGCATCACTCTCGCAATATACTGGACTTCTGACGACGGGGAGATTGGGGTTAGAATCCCATTTGTGTGTTAAGAGGGTGTTTTTTCCTAAATTGATTTCCACGCTCATTCCACGCGAATTCGGGTACACCTCATCTAAATTCAACGTTACACATTCATAACCTAATAGCGTAATTAGTACATATGCATATAGCCTGAACGGTTAGTAAGATGCGGTTATAAAAGAGAGTGTAAACTAAAGTTTCACCAGATCCAAAATATCACAAAATAATAATTACACTTCACAAGCATGGCTGAAGAATCCTCCGTTGCGAAAAATATATTCCTTCCATTTATATAATAGAAACAATTTATAAACGGAAAGTGCTTGAGTTGGTCATGTATAAAACCTTCAGTGGATAATAAATATGATGGGTAGACTCCTAAATATTGAAAATAATATATAAAATATAACATTTTCTGAGATGTAAAAAGTGTGAAAAGGTAATAAATCAACAAAACTGCTCAAATTATTTAAAATAAAATCATTTATAGCATACTAGTATCCCCTTTCAAGTTAAAACACCACTGATAAATGGTAGCTTTAATTTTATATAAACATCTTTTTGAAAACGCATATAAAATCGAATGACAAACACAAAACCGGTTTAAAAAAAATTAAAATCAACAAAGCATTCTTAAAACGAGTTTCATAAAATAAAACTGGGAACATTAATTATGGTAATGCATATCTTAGGGCTTGTCACTTCAATTAAAACAAGAAAAGAAAAATGTTTTGCCAAAGTATCTTAAGTTCTAAAAAAACGGAATGTAACATTCATAAATTAATCTCTCCCGAAATGAGAAACACTGCTAAGGCCCGCTAAAACTTTTATTATTTAAAAAGTGTACGAGACGAGAATTTATATAAAAAATGTTTTTTTAGTATAATGAGTAAACATTTACATACCTTTCATTTCTTTTTTCGGACGTAACTTATCTCTTCACGAAATGTGTTTCCACGCTACCATAAGAAATGTGTTCATCCTTTTTAGTATGTTCATAAATAATAAGGGGGTGAAAGTCAATATAATGTACACACACTTTTCTTAAATCTTAGCAAACATTGATATAAGAGATTGTTCAGAGTTCGACATCACAAAATACATTTACTTCATCGTTTATTTTACAGATTATAAAACATTACATTTCACTTTATTTAAAAATATACAAAAATAACACAACACAAAAATTTCAGCATATGAACTTTTTTTAATAATTCAAATTAAAGTTATCAACATACTTTTAAAATTAAATGTTTAAGCAAAGTTCACACTAATATTAGCATTAAGCTAATCATTTTTAGGGGACCATTTTGAGAGCATTTTTGAACAACCACAGTATTTTACATGATATTAGAATGCATATAAGAAAAGGATTGTTGAAAATATAGCTAGTGTTTTCCTGAAATCATTTTGTGACTAGAAATATATAGATAGTTATAAAAATATTTGATCTCCCTTATTTATAATTAGTATGATTTAAATGCCAACTATTTATGTTATATATTTATTTATGTATAGATAGTTGGATATGATTTAAAAGCCTACTATATTTATTTATATACATATTTATTAATAGAAGATTGTATAGTCATTAAAATGAGATGTGAACAAAAAAATTGATCCCCCCCCCCACCTATTTTTAAGAGACTTTGCTAAAGAAGATTACGGGAAACACGTTTCCTAGGATTAAATATTTTTTAAAAAAACTCTACGAAACCTAAAAATTTGGAAACGATCCCCTTACTCTTAAATTAGGGGGCTAGTTTTATTTGTAGCGGTGACGTAACGATCCCTCCCAACCCCTTTTTATAACCGCGCAGTTGTCTGGCGCAGCGCTGGAGTATGGTTACTAAACCAGCAGCTAGGATTGCACCGTGTGGAGGTGGGAGGGCTCGTCAGACACCGTGAGACTCGTGATATGGCTCACTTGCAATATGCATGGAATCGAGCATATCAAGGAAGGAGAACAGTTTTGAATGTAATATATCAACATCTCTGTTCAGACAATAAACCGTAATTCAAAGTGCAATGTATTTGTTTCAATTAATGTTTACCCACTTCCAGATGAGCTAGAAACTTGAAATTTGGCAAACTTATAGCTTCTAGCCTGTAATCGACTAGAAAATTCCAAAAAGTTAAAAAATTTAATTTCTAACCCCCCAAAAAAATTCAAAATGTTGGAGCAACTTTAAAGTTGGTGCGGTCCTTTCTTTGGAGGTCTTTTGTGTCTAAACGGTAAGACCTATAAAAAACGGATTGCACTAACAGCCACGGGTTTGGCGAGATCCACAAGTTTGGTCCTATTACGTTTTGTCGTATCTCCATCGGTTATACCTTAGATAGAGCTAAATTTTTTTATTTTAGGTAAATTTTGCACATTTTCCACACATTTTTTATCTTTCTGACATACTTATGGGACAGCTAGAATCATAAAATTGGGCAGCCATATTGGCACATCTAATTTCCATAAATGTGCCAAATTTGATGATTCTAGCTTCCCTATAAGTATGGATAAACTAAAATAATGTGTGAAAAATACAATACAATACCGGTAACTTCAAGTTGTTACGTTCAAGACAACGCTGGAATTACATTAGTTTACATCCACTTGCAAACAAAACTCATTGGAGTTTTGGGGACGGAGCCCCCAACGAGCAATGCGAGTAATGATATATAGTGAAGCTTATTTTAATATATGACCCCATTTGAACATATACTGTTATATCATATTTATAACTGTTTGCATATTTTACAGTTGCACTTTTTGCAAATATAAGGGGGAAGTTAATTATAAAGGTATTTTCACCCTTAATAAACTTTGAACAGTTAATTAAGTACATTTTGAGGATAGTCTGTTAAAGTAAACGAGTTTTTTCACACAGTCAAAAAAATTTTTTTTTAAATAGTTTCATATGAATCGAAAATAGGCTTTTATTAATTTGACCATTTATTCCGGTTTCCAAAAATCGTTAGAGTGACAGTTTAATAATAAATAAACTATAGTATATTTCCAAATATCAGATAAATGTCCAAAATTATCACGATAGGACAATATCAATCACGATAACAGTTTTTTATTTAGTTTTGGCCTCTTTGGAGGGATTGCTATATACTTCTGGAATAATGTATATTAAGAAGATGTAGAAAGAAAGGGATATATGTTGTGACATAGTCACAACCATACATGAAGGAAATGGGTACACTCACCAAAACCTGCCCTTGTTGACGTGATACGACGGGACTCCAACTCCCAAGAAACACTTTCCAGCCCGGACACCATTGAACTAAGCCAGCGTTGCTGCCTTGCCGCTCGTCTGACCAGCCAACACCCTCTCTCNAATTTGTTTTAGAAAATTGTAAACCAAGTTCCACACTCTAATTTATTGTAATTCTGTGATAGTATATCCTATTATGATATTAAACAGTTTATAAAGTGGTATTGATATATAGCCTATTAACCGAGTCTTTAAAATAATAAACCATTAACATATCAAATATTTTCTTAGAAAATTCCTATATTAGCTTTTTTTTAACATAAACTTTGTTTGTTTTTAATGAATTTTAATAAAATAGGTACCGTTTTCTTTGATTTTAAATAACCAATTATTATAAGAACAATTATTATAAGAACTATCGTCAATTCAGAACGGTACACCTGTGCATAAATGGACCCTTAAGGCTGGTTTACACGGTGCG
Organism: Timema bartmani; assembly: GCA_902151455.1. Classification (NCBI taxonomy): domain Eukaryota; kingdom Metazoa; phylum Arthropoda; class Insecta; order Phasmatodea; family Timematidae; genus Timema; species Timema bartmani. Next base: position 21,467 of record CABFWB010004939.1, read on the forward strand.
AGCTACTGAATATCCAGCCGGGAATCTCTAATTTGTAATCAAGGCTATATACATTCCATATAATTTCCTCTTCTCTATACATGTCAACAAACTTCGCACTGTGTTGATCACCTTTCCAAAATCCCAAAAAAGGATCGTAAAAGTATCAATTAAGTAAAATTCGCCAACAGCAACCAAATTGAACTATGTATGCTACTGTATAGTTCAGAGATGGCGAAACTTTTCCGACCAGTGTGTCACTTGAGTAAAATCTGATTTTTGATCTAGTATAGTGTGTCTCTTGAGGACAAGATGAATTTTGAACTAGTCTAGTGTGGCAAATCTTATTTAAGTTAGTTATTGAGTAAGGTATTTTTTTAATATAATGAAATGTAAGCGATTACTCAAATTAAATTGTGAATATTTTAGTAATGCCTAAACTTTAAAGAAAGAAAATGTATTAAATGAACAAAGTGAGTGTCTTAGTCAATATTAATTTCAATAACTTAAAGTGAAAATAATGAAAGTAGCACCTTAAGTGGAAAAAATATAATAGATTGATAGATTTGCGTACAACCCGAACGGGTAGTAAGACGCGGTGCTAATAATAATAATGATAGTGGTCTAGGCAGCTACTGACCCGTGCGTTCAGACAATGCATAGCGGCTTGCTTATCTGTATGGTGAGGGTGGGCCAGTGGACAGTAGAACAAATATATTTGAAGTAGCTGACCAGGCCAGCTGCCGACCAACTCATACGACCTGTTCACACGAAGCCAGTAGTTGACCCTTAAGTTGCGTTGACACGATGCGAGTATTCTGGAATGAGTCAACTCGGTTCTAGTGGACTTGGATCCGAGTGCTGTTGACAAGGTTGTTTTACTCGCATGGTTTTAGTAGAAATAAAAATGGTGGAAAGTGTTTATTCTTGTGCTGTTCTACTGGCCGAAATGATTATAGAAGAGTTGTTAGTATTTGATGGATTGAATATCGATGTTTGATGCCCCCTGAACCCGAAAATTTGGTTTTCGCAATGTCGTTTGTCTGTTACTTGGCATATAGCCGAAACCATTTTACCGTTATGGCTAAAACTTAGTACCGTATCTAGTTTTTTCATAAGGTTCCCCAGAGGGATTTTTGTAATTATAGATCCAACCCTAAAATAAAGGGTATTTTAATAAAAATAATAAAAATAAGAAATATCAAAACTCTTGAAATAGGCTTACCAATTGTGATTAAAATTCATATCTAGCTATAGCTAGACATGAAAAACATAATCTTAACTAATTCTTACTAATTAGCTAATTAATTAACTGACTAACCAATATAGCTAATTTTTCGGGAAAATGACTTAAAATGTACTTTACATAAGCGTTTATAACATTTTGATAATATCTCTGTAAGATACGAAATAGCTTATTGCAAATTTATTTTTTGAGTTGAGGTCTGGGAAATGGAAAATATAAATGTTTACTGAACTAATTTCGTCTCTGTAACAGTGTAACATTGTATTATTATTATTATTATTATTATTATTATTAAATAGTATTAAATAATATAGGTTCTGCCTATATTATTTAATACTATTTGAGTTTACATTGTTTAAGTTTACAATATTCTGATCTATTTTTTGCATAATGTTACTGCTTTTAACCACTATTTGGTTATTTATTTTTAATGTTACTTTTTATTCTTATCATTATTAACTACTTTTTTGTCTCGTGGTTGTTTATCGGTATATGGCATTATTTGGCCATTTTTTGTCTATCATGTTTTCTTATGTAAATGTATGTATTGTAGGGTATGTACTTGTGTGCTTTTCAGTGCTGGCCTGTTATAGGTCTTACGACTGTTGGTCAGCACTATAATAAAGGAAATTGAAATTGAAATGGAAATTATTATTATTATTATTATTAATATTACTATTATTATTATTATTATTACTATTATTATTACTATTATTATTATTATTATTACTATTATTATTATTATTATATTCTTTGGAGAAATGTGATGTTCTCTTCTTTCTATTATGTTTGTGTAATAATGTTTATTATTTCACTTCACTTATATTTTGACCGTTCTTAGGCAATATATTGTGATGTATATGGAATGCAATTGTTTTTACAATCAGTTTTTGCTATATAATAATGTGCTGGTTATTATTATTATTATTATTATTATTATTATTATTAATAATAATAATACTTAGCAGCACGTCTTACTACCCATTTGGGTTATACGCTTAAGTACTAATTACACAAATGGGCTAGGAATTGGGAAGGTTGAATATAAGAGGAAGTGAGCCCAAATTTGAGTGGAAGGAGAGTGGAAGGAGAGTGGAAAACCATTTATGAAAAACCACCCCATTTCACCCAAGCGAGATTCGAACCTCGATCTCCCAATCCTCGGCAGTATAGCTTAACACGAATCTAGCACGTTAGCAAACTACGTCACCGAGGCGGGTTTGAAAATACTGAACTTAACACGCGTTCCCATCTCATACCAGATCGTAGCTGACCGGCACATGCACACAAAGCAACATATTGGAGACCTCAATGTTGTAGTTAATAAAACACAACGGGGGAGCGTTCTTCAGCAAGAGGTCTCTCCCTACAACCTTGAAGAAGGCCCCGTTCCTTCTTCTGGTATGGCTTCTTTTATCTCCGAGCGTCCCTGCCTTCTACACGTGCCCCATAATGTCCTCTTGGTAGAAATAGTGCACCATTCACCCCCTCTTCTCCATCATCCCCTTCATAGCTAGGAAACCTCTCTCGGTGGGTGGGCGAGCGGGCTGGTGGGGTGTAACTAGATGCCACTTTGAAGGTCTCCCTACAAGAGATCTTATTTCCTTCACTTCCACCGACATGACCTTCTTTCGATTTCACGAGAGACGCTACGCGTCGAATAGAGAACATCGCCATAGAATTACCTAGCTTTTAATTATATGGGGGAGGAAACAGAAAAAAAACCATTTCCCCCTTAATTTAGAAAATAATTATTTCATACCAAAAGAATAGTGCAAATAATATAATAACATAATAAATTATGTAAGTATATAGTTCCAACACCTTATCTCAGCCGGTAGCCTGTCAGCCTACTGAGATAAGGGTCCGGGGTTCGAATCCCGGCATGGCCGAAAAATCTATCAGTGGTGAAATGTGGTGATGAATTAAACGGACGGGAACTGTATGTTGTGCCTGTCTTAGTCTTAAGTAATATTATAAGACATATGAAGCTACGACAGGCCTAGCAAGCTGGTAGTGGAAAATATATGGCTTGAATAAACAAACTGACCCAGACCATAGGCTGGAAAAAATAATGGATGTAAGTAAATAAAAAAAGTTACCATGATCATTTAATCATTTCCCCAAAAATGTATTCTTAATTTTATGAATAAAACGACAATCTACTGTTTCTTTTCTGGTATTAAGATTATCCCGTTTGAACAAATTATCGGGTGGTGGTGGAGGAATAGGACGGGGGAATAAATATCTCGTCCCCCCCCTTGCTGCTCTAATACTAATGACGCCCGTTAGCATCGCGATTACATTTTACTCTGATGTCCATCTGGACTGTTTGTTTTTACAAATAATTGAGCAATATTTTATCTTCTGAAATATTATATTATTAGTGCACTCATCAAATTAATAAGATTACATTTTTGTAAGAATTTGTCCAGAACCAATATTAAATGGAATGTTCGTCTAATCAGGATTACCTGTGATGATTAGCCTAAAGTTCAGGCATTGGCCTGGTGTATTGAGTGTTTTTTACTAAATTAGTTTCCACACTCCCTTCACCAAAAGTTCAGGTACATTTTCTTTTAATTCTACCTGCCTCAACCCTAAATTTTTACAGAGTGTTCAGTGAGATGGAAAACAGGGAAAAGTCAGGGAATTTGCTTGGTCAGAAAAAAGCTAACGGAAAAGTCAGGGAATGTTATAATATTTTTGGAATTTTCACATATCCACTAAAAAAAAAAAACACATAATTCTATTTTAGCACAGTGGTCCCTGTTGAGTATGCTTATTTCAACTGTTAAAGTCAACATATGAGCTTAGTTGTCGTCTTTCAAACCCTCTGACTCACGTATTTAACCAAAGTTGAGTCATCGTTATGCATATGTGTAAGAATGCGATTACGTTATAGGAAGAAGAAACTAATAAAGAATGTCTCTCATAGCAATTTTAAACTGTTCTTGTGTAACGCTATCATTTATAATCTCACTTATATCTAGCTTAGATCATACCATCCAATAGTCTTAGGTTGAAACCTTTTAACACCTGCAGAGGGACACAATTTCACTATGTGTATGTGTCTAAAAATATGATTGCATTACATTTTAATCTTAGTAAAATAATGTTTGAATATACAGTGGCTGAAAAAAAATGCAAAATTTAAAATATGGTCTGGCTTGACACTCTGTTTTAGTGTGATTAAAATACTCACAGCCCGAATGGGTACTAAGAAACGGTAACAAAATAATGGGAAAGGGGGAGTTGATTTATGATAAGGGGATAGGCCGCTAACTGAATCTAGCGTTGTGAAAGCAGTTTATTGATACTATGAGGCCATTTTTATATGTTATCTAGTAAAAACAACTTTTACTTGCACTGTTTTAAAAACTGCCTGCTTAGTAGTGATGTTATCACTCGGGACTGCAAGTAGCGGTTTCCATGTTGATAGACTCAAACTCTCCCATTGATCGCAGCCATTTTAACCCGGAAGCTGTGAGTGTGGCGTAGACCTTGTTTGTGGCCTTGGCACATCCAGCCAGAATTCGTAACCCAGACTTAAGCCCACCTCACACGGTACAGGATTCGTTGCTAGATCGCTTGCTCGGTGCTGAGCAGGGAACGCTGCAGGAAAATTACGTCATTGATGGTTCGGCTGCTGGCTAGCCTGCTTGTTTCCCTTGATAGGTCCCGTGCTATTTTTCGTGCTTGAGTCCCTGCTGGATCAGGAGGTGAGCCAATTAGAAAGCAGAGTTCACTCACGTGACCAGGCACGACGATTGTCACTGTTTACGTACAATCAGTGATAGAGGGGGTTACGTCTATGTTCTCTTTGTGAACACAGGTTATATTCTTTTTGCAGCAAATTGTGTTATAAAAATGGGAACAAAAGTTGCTTCAAAGTGGACCTATGAATAAATAATGAGTGTAGTCGACGTATATAAAGATGATCCCGGTCTGAACGCCGTGAGTACCCAGAATTGTCCTAGTAAAAATTTAAGAGCCCAAGCATTAAAAAGGATTGGGGAGAATAATAATAATAATAATAATCAATAATAGTAAGATGATAAGTGTGCAGGGAAGATCTCTTGAAATGTTCAAATAATAAAGCAATTAGTGTTTGAATGAGGAGGTTTGATATACTCAGAAACAGTGTGCTAATAAAGCATTTTAGAGTGGCTTATTACAAGTTCCTGAGGTTTAATGATTACCCTGATAGATTAGAAAGGAAATTCATACATAACAAACGCAGATTTGATGTAGCGATATGGAATATATCTGTATATTTTGTACTTACCCGCAAATCTATTAATTTCTTATTTTCAAGATGGTTAAGTCATACCTGTAACAGAAGAATTTTGTAGTGATAATTAACTTAATGTAATAATTTATAGTTGATTATAATTAACTAAAACTAGATGTAAATAGGTAAGAGGTGATCAATTTTCTATACAACTTTTAGTTTAATAGTTCAGTAGTTTTAACTTATGGTTAATTTAAAGGCTTAAAAAGGGAAAGGTGAGAGGAGATTTTCAAGGAAGTTTCTTTTTTGTAATTTATATAGGGGTTGGGAAACCATCTTTGATGAATCACATATGTAAAAAATATACTCGATGCACTCAGCCAATATTAGAAATTTTACTTGTCCATCATAATGTATCCATTCTATTGGGCGAGGTTCCCCTCACATCAATGGTTTTAATTAAAAACAAAGATTTTATATTATTTTTATTCAAATCACTCAGCGTGCCATTGAAAATCGTTCCGCGTGCCTCTCTTGGTACACGTGTCGTAGGTTGTTGACCCCTGTCTTATACTATTGTCGTTAATAACTCTAGTGTTAAAGTACTGGTATTCCAATAATTAATTTAATACATTAATAAACGACATGCTTCGGTGGTCGCATGAAGGCATCACCCTCGTAATATCTTGGACTTTCTATGACGGGGAGATTGGCCTTCAAATCACGGATGGCCATAATGACGAATTTTTTAAAATGGTTTCACCATTTTTATGTATGAAAATAGGGGTACATTTTCTTTTAATCTTACCTTACGTTACTCCTTTACTGTAATTAAATGTGGATATTGAAAAATAAAATTCGAGATACAATAATATAATTTAAATTTAATCATTTATTGACTAAGAAGTGAATACTAATTTATACCTCTGTAGAGATGAGTATAAACATATCATACACGTGAAACAATATTAAGTCACGGGGATGTAGGGAACGTGAGTTAAGGGCAGTAACGGTGGAGATTTTATAGCAAAACTTTTTTTGTTATAAATAAATCAAATCCAGTAGAATATTGAAATTTAATTTTCTTCACATGTTGATATCCACATTTGTTAAATATCTGTCCAGGGTGTCCTGGAATATAATGACAACTTTTTCTATTCCTTTAAAAAGTTTCTCAACTAATACTACCATGCTCATGACAGATAATCAGCAACTGTTGATACATACTTAATCTTTGTCATAATGGACTCAAATTTCATTGCCACGTTAAAAAAAAAGTATGCCACTTATCCCTATCTTGATCTATCTCTATCCAGTCCTCCCTATTACACCCTATCCCTATCTATATCTTGTTATATCCAGTCCATTTCATTACACTCTATCCCTATCTTGAGCTTGCTCCATACGGCCCCCCTTACCCACCCTCTTCCTTCAGGTCCATTATGATGTTACCCTCTCATTTGCGTCTAGACATTCCCAATGGTCTCTTCCCATTAGCTTTGCAAGTAAATATCCTGAACACGGTTATAGAATCTCCCATCTGCACTTCCATGTTCTTCCCACCGTAATCTACGAGACTTTGTTATCCTAACAATGTCTTAAGATGAGTACAGTCTGTGTAAATCACCATTATGTAACCTGATACACTCCCCAGTACACACATATTCTTTTGGACTAAATATCTTCCTAAGCATCTTGTTTTCGAACATCCTTAGTTTGTTTTCGTCATGTAAAGTAAGATACCACGTTTAACACCCATAGAGAACAACCAGTAAAATTCTTATTTTGTAAATTCTGAATTTTACGTTCCTTGCAAGCCGGGAAGATGCCATCAACCTACTGACCGATAGCAAACATGCCCAGACTGTATTATTTTTCCTAATTTCTAATTTGTGTTATCTGTGTGATCATATAGGGCCTATTTAGTCTTTTCAGCGTTCACTTTTAAATCCATTACCTCACTAGCCTCTAATAAAATGTCTGCAATTCTTGCAAAAGCTTCCTTACTATTACCCAACAAAGCTGAATCATCTGTTTATCCTAATAGTTGCATTGTACCGTTTAACGTCAAATTTTCCCTGCTCTCTTGCACTGCCCTGATAGCGTACTAGATAAGACTAGATTAAAAAGTAATGGGGAAAGTATGTCTCTTTGTTTCAGCCCATTGTGTATTTCGAAAAGTATCTGATAAGTGATACCCAACCTCTACACTGCCACGCGTATCCTTCAAACATACCTCAATTAGCTTGACAAGCTTATTGTGTAGACCTATCCCAAAATTATCTCAAATTTAATATGATTTATCTCTTTTGACTGAATTTTAGACATTTTAAAAATATATGTACATGCGAATTTATGAATTGTCTTGTTATTTTTCCACCTTTTTTTTTTTCTTATATTGGCCCAGTAGTAAAAATATGATCCGTTATTGATAAGTGAATAAAATTATACTACCATTTCTTCTGGAGCAATATATATTTTTTTTTTTCAAAAAAGGTTTTGCTATTATAGACTACAAAAATACTACCCTTAACTCGTGTTACCTACTCTCTCCCCTTAAATATACCGCTAAACAATTTGACAGACAGGTCTAATCTTCTTCTCGATTCGAGAGTTTATTCAAGCCATGACCATCAACATTTTTGGACACGGTCCGACGCGCTAATTCGGGTCTAACACAGAAATACCAACGCGACCGACCCCGGAAGCATCTGGGTGCGATCATTCTCCCGGATCAAAAGCTTCTCCTCCTTCCATGACGCGTGAACACACCGGAACTACTTTCCGGCCGGTTTCACTGCGACCACGGATGAATACCTGTTCCGGTGAGACCCCTCCACCCGGACCCCTAAGCGCGAGGCTACCGCGTTGTTATTAATGTAGGATAGAGAGGGCTTGAGTCCGCAACTGTATGCTATTTGATTTATGGGGAGGAAAGGGGTCTACTCAGATCTTATCGATGACCTCTATCGACTTAAACTTTTTTTTTGTGGTCTATTGGAATTGTAGGATTAGTTTTCTTTTTATTTTTTTAATTTCTTGTGCCTAGGCCAAGGGACATAAATTATATAACCTATTAGCTCGCATCAGTGGGCACGGTGGCTAAAGCGTTGCTATAGTCTGGTCTGCTTTGTCAGATATGGGATGGTTTGTGTTCGAATCCAAGTAGGGTAGATTGAGGGTGGTTTTTACTAAATGGTTTTTCACTTTTACCACCCCCTCCACTCATTTTATTCAAGCTATACCTTTTTCATCTCTAACTGATTAATGTAATTAATATTAGGCTAGCTTGGATAGGCAGTAAGATGTGGTATATATGTCTATATAGACCGACATCTTAGCTAGGTCGGTGGTGCGTATTCGAGATGAAGGTCCTGAATTAGGTTCCCAGGTTGGACGAATAATTTATCATTGGTTAAATTGGGGACTCCCGTTTAACAGTGATTAATTAACCAGCGGTGTTATACGTGTTCTGTCTGTTGTAAAATTAAGTTAATGTGTAAGTCATATATTGATTTAAATCATTTGCTCCAAAAAGTCCACATTAAATACCCACCAAAACTACATATATTTAAAATACACCAAAAATTAAATATATTTATATCTTTAAGTAAAACCTCTTTTCGCTTTTTGAGGTAACATTTTGCTGTACATGAAGGAAGGTATAGGAAAGGTGGATATACATGTATGTCGCTCCCATTTTTATTCCTATTCACCTTTGCTATACATTCTTCTATATATTATCGTATAAAATAAATACATATATGTAAATGTATTTTATTTAGCCCCCACCATGTCTTCTACTGCCAATTCGGGCCATACGCATAATGTACTAATTAGGTTAGTGCGTTAGGAATGAGGAAGGTTGAATTTAAAGAAAGTGTACCCGTATCTGCATTGAGAGAGTGTGGCATTAAAAAAACTATTCTCAGTCCACCCAACCGGGATCAAACCCCAATCTCCCCATTATCAGCAGTATAGTCTATTTCAAGAGTATGGTCTTAGACCATGTGGCCACCGGAGCAGGTTTTAGGGATATTTAATGGGGAATATGCATTTATGTAATTTTTTTAAGCTATAGGAAATAATTTACTAGTTAATGATGTATAATACGTTGACAAAATTATCGAAAAATCGAGCAAGTGGTAGGTAAGCCTACAATAAATGGGTATTAAATGATAGTACGTTTTATGCTTCAGCGTTTAAAACTGAAAAATATATTAAATGAATAATTTTAAATACAAACTAATTTCTCAAATTTTGCCAGTATAGTTGAAGCTAGAAACCTGTAAATTGTAACTAAAAAAATCCCACCTTATTTGACAGGAATCGGTGGGCTCTGGTTTTTTAGGAGATTGTGAAGGGCGGGGTTTGATCCCAGTCTAGTGTAATGAGTGTGGCTTTTCCTAAATGTTTTATCACTCTCGCTACACATAAATACAAGTACATTTCCTCTAATTATAACTTTCTCATTCCTAAAACATTAGTGTAACTGATACATACATGCCTAAAACCCGAAAGGGTAAAAAATAAATGTTTTGTTGCTTTGAGAAGTAGAATATAAAATTTCCTATTTCAATTCATTTTCATTTTGTCCATTTACAACTTGTTAAGTAAATCCAAAATGTAATGTATGAACATTAAAACCCACAGTTTAATTTTAACTTGTCAAAATGTTTGTGATTGAACTATATATAACCTTTCTCATGCACGCTATGGGACCACAGTGGTGATAACGTGATTGCATGTTTTCCCCCCAAATTTCAATTTCTCGCCTCCCAATTCCCAATGGCATGGTACCCACCATCAACATAGTGGTGGATAATAATGAACGAGCGAGTTAGAAACATTACGTCACTGCGTTGCTCCTGGTTGGAAATCGTATAATTGAACTGTTACCTCATTTAATTTGTTTCATTTGTTTCTCAAAGGCTCACAGGGAAATTGAAGCGTCATACCATCACTGGTGAGCCTGTATGGTTAGGATAGGTGCTATATTCATCTCTCTATCTATTACTTTCTCATTTACAAAATGAATTCAAATCGTGAAAATAATTTTAATAACTCGATATTACGATGTATCTTGACGTTTAATGTGCCTCCAAACACAGAAAAAAGAGCCTTACAATTATATACATAAATTTAAAAATGAAGCCTGTTTACGGGAATAGAACCCTAAATCCTTAGCTTAGCAAGCCAATCCCCTACCCCCCCTCCAAAAAAACACAACACACTTTTAAATGACCAATGAAATTAAATATTGAAATTTGTAAGTATATAAAACATATACTTTATTTGATGCTCTAATAAATATTTTTTATTTGTATTTAATGTGCTTTAAGATAGGCCTACATTAATAAGGAATTATAACATAGACATAAACAAAATAATATTTAGCCGTGTTGTAAATTATTTAAATTTATACCCTACATAATATTATTAATTAAATAAATGTGTTTTTATTAAAGTAATACATACCATAAAAAGGTTAAGATTTCAAAATCTACACAGTGGTAAATAGTGTGATACAAATGATCAAATCAATTCAAATAATTGTTAATTGTTTATCTCTTTCACTCTCATACATATATACAGTAGGGCCTAAATATATATATATATATATATACAAATGCGGGTACAATTCATATATATAATGTTCATAATCCCTAAAACCATGAGCGTAATTAGTACATAGGCGTATAAGCCGAACAGGTAGTAAGACACGGTGCTGAAAAAAAAATTGTACAAATCATTATAAGACTTAAATCAAGACAATAATGAAAAATGGGTTGTAATTCAGGGCCAAGTTAATGAGTACGCTAGTTGTGATATCTTAGAAATAAACAATATATCATGTTAAACTGCTGTAATGGGCTCATAAAAGTTCTTTAAAATCCAATGAATCTTTCATCGGGTTAAATTTTATCTCCACTTAGGAACCAGACTATACACCATTATTTTTAACGCATGTCAATATCATCCTCCATTTTGACGGACTACATTTAGTAGTGCAGGGTTTTAAAGGAGTTTATATAAATTCACCAATCACCTTTTTTTTTTATCGTATGGCATATTATATGACAAGTTATATGATATGACATCACATCTAGCCTCAGTCGTTTTGTGTATTTTACTATTCGTCACTCTGATGACACAGAACTTTGCTCAGGCTGCACCATATGTGGTTGTCTACACGTCGTACCCGCAATGGGGTGATGTGATGATAGTTATTATGAAGTTGTAGAACTGGCGTGAGTCTTAATCTAACTTAAGTTTAATTAACCAGACCCTGGTGACAGTCAGGATCATTCCCCTTCAAGGAAAGATACCCAAGGTATCACCCGGAAATCGAACCCGGGATCCCTATGCTCGTAGCCACATTGACCACCACATCACGAGACCGGGTCTCTATTACGCTTCAACTTTGTGTATAACGTTTTACTTTATAAATAGAGAAAGAAAAATGTAGGCAAGGCTTTCAGAGCGACCTTCGCACTTTTTCAACAGCAACGAATTAGTCTAAAAAGTAGGGATTTGGAGCCTAGCTTAAAGGAAAAGCACCCACAAATCACAGTGAAATAACACATTTGGAATTTTTTTTCATCACCGCATCTTACTACCCGTTAGGGCTATACGCTTATGTACTAATTACTATAATGCTCTTAGGAATTATGAAGATTATGTTAATAGTAAGTGTACCCGCATTTGCTTGGAGGGAGAGTGGATAACCATTTTGTAAAAACCACCCTCAATACACCCGACCAAGATTAGAACGTTGATCTCCTCGTCACCGGCAGTCTAGCCTACTGCAAGAGTAGCGTTTTAGACCACTTGCCCAACTAAGCGGGTATTTGTAAATCAACCTCCAACGCACTTTACTAAGATTTGAGGCTAAAATTACCTATCACCAGAAATACAGTCTATTTCAAGCTTGATGCGCTTAGACCTACCTAGGTGGTCGCATGGTCTAAGGCGTCGCTCTCGCAATATAATGTATTGCCAATTACAGGGAGATCGGGGTTCAATTCCTGGTTGGGCTTACTGAGAATGTTTTTGTCCTAAGTGCAAATGCGGGTATAATTCATCTAAATTTTAGCTTCCTCATTTATATCCATTAGTATAAATATGTGAACAGCCCAGATGGGTATTTATTACGTGGTTTAGCACTACTAAAAGAAGTCTTAGACTGCGGAACCATCGGTACGGGTGGCTAGAATAATCTTGGTAAATAATATACCAAAACAAAACCGGCTCCATTTTTTTATATTATAAATGTGAGAACATTGTCTTAATTTTTTCTCAAGCTCGTCGTGTTCCACGAACTATTTGTCACGGCAAGATAACACTTTCCCTAAAGTATACACTATGAAATAAATCACCCTAGATCTACAGACAAGACGCAAGGAGAAAGACAGAGTGTCCCAGATAGTGACAAGCTCTTATGCACCCCCTGAGCAAAGATCGTACGTAGTATCGCAGATAGTGACAACCCTAGGCTAAGATCGTATCAGACTTCTCATCCATCACTGTCTCCGTTCACTCTATATAAAATAAAAACCTCGTGCAGATTCCACAAGGACAAACCTCCCTGATCGAGGTACTCTTGTTAGGTCCTAATAATGAAGGGCACATTCAATCTAAAGTTTCAGAAGATAATAATTATGTATCAAATCGAAATAGTTTAGTGGTCTCTGAAAATGAGAATTTAAATTTGGGAGGGGATTTCAAAATCGTAAGTTTATGACGATGATGTTAAGACCTACTGTTAAACCCTATAATTACTGTATCAGCAAATTAAGTAGATGAGACCTGGTTTTATTATTTAATCGGTCGTGTAAGGAAATTTAAAATATTTTCTTTACAGGATACTATAATATTATTTTAAAATTTATTTTTCATGATTTAATATATATTATTACTTAAATAAAGCAAACTATGCTCAACTTAAGTGGTCTTGGGATAAAGTTCTTTCCTAAAAACCCTATCTTTGTGGGTTCGAACCCAGCTGAGGTCGACGGATTTTTCCTGACCGATAAAAAAAAATCCTTAGTACAACTTCCTTCGGAGGAGAAGTAAAGCCGTCGATCTCACGTATATTGTGGAGTATAAAAACACCCTGGAAGATATGTGAAAATGTCTTTCGCGATGAGCTTGGTAGGAACTTTCGCGCTCGCTCATAGAATATTCAGTGTAAAAGGCAACGGTAACCACCAGACTTCCTTAACTCTCTTAATACATGGGACTTCTGCCAAATGATTCAGGCTTCACTGACCAGCTGAAGGACCCAGCTCCGGATGGAAAGAACTCACATCAAACCAACTCTAGGGTTGTTGACTTTAGAAGAAGTATCAAACTATGAAATCATATCGGCTTGAAAATTAAACTACCATGTTAATTTTAACTTCCATTACATTCCATTGGTTGGGCTCAGACAAATACGACGCGGAGTTATCGATAAAATTGTTTCATGTGCACGTACAAAATACAAAAGATAATAAGTAAAAATAAAATTAGATCAAAATTGTGGACAAGATATCTGGTATTTTTACTCTGAATGTTTAAATAATACATGTTAATTTTAAGCAAACAAAATATATTTAACAAGAAATAAAATAGTTTGAAAAGTTACACTACCAAAGGTACAGTACAATTTTAATAGGAAGGGTAGCTAATAAAGTGACTAAATATACTTTCACGTAATCATACGTCAGGTCATTATATTTGCTGCTGTAAATGTCTATAGATGATATCAATACCTATAAAATTAAATGCATGATATAATAAAACGTCATTAATGTTGACGGCAAAAATGTTTGTATTTTTTAAAAGAATCTTTATATGAAAATTCGACTTTATAATGTAATATACAATAAATTGTGATCCAAATCGGTGGTATAATTGTCTAGGGAGTTCCTCTCACAATAGACTGGACTGTCGATGATGGGGAGATTGGGGATAGAATCCCGGTTGTGTTGTCTAAGGGTGTTTTTTCTATATGGTTTCCCACTTACCTTCTACGCAAATGTGCGTAGATTTCTTTTAAAACTCTACCTTACTAATCCCTACCTCATTTGTGCGACTAATATACAGGATGTATCGGAATAGGTGTTACAAATTTATGGGGGTTGTAAATGAGCTGAAAGGAAACACCTTTAATTAGGAAACTCATCTCCGGAAATACCCCTTTATGCCGAAAAACGGCTAAGTTAGGGAACAGGGGAGGTAATAAACCGATCAACGTAAAAACCACGTGCCTACAAATCATGTTTTCACGCGTTTCATTGGAGATAGCTGACGTTTTCTTGACGTTGTCAAAGACTACAACAATTTCAGGCCTCAAGTTTGACTTTGTTTTTCCACCGAAGTCTCGTACACGAGTGTTTTTTATGCCAAAGGTAGAAGACCAAAGGTGTCAAGTCAGGATGGCAGGGTAACCAGGCAATGGGACCTCCCCATCCAATCCCCCAGCTACCTTGTACATCAGATGCATGTCTGCCAGCTTCGCAAACATGTAAGCTGTCATGGTGCGACTGTGCGACTGTGAACGCTGCAGACCTAACACGCGCAATGTAGGCCTGCAGCAACTCAGCGATACATGGAGGAGTGTACATACAGCTTACATCCACAGGTGAAACGCTCGAATAAATTGAAAAATTAAACCTGGGCACTTTAATTAAAACATAACGTTTTGTTGGAATATCTATTATGCTCTTAAACTCTTGCTGTAGACTAGACTGCTGATGAAGGAGAGACCAAGGTTCGAATATCGGATTGAGGTTTTTTTTTCTGAAATGGTTTTCCACCCTCCCTCCCTCCACGCAAATTCGTGTACACTTCCTCTTAATATGACCTTCCTAATCCCTAGAACAATTATATTAATTAGTACATAGGATCTAAGTGTTCAACCCGAACGTGTAGTAGGACACGGTGCTAAAAAAAAAAAAAGCAATTTTTACAATTATGTTCCCTCAAATATCACTAATTTACATTACTTTTGGTAGCCTATATTCGTATTTAAATAATTGAACTATTATTTCTACTAAAAGAATTGAATATTTGAAGCCTCGTAGCTGTCAAATTATTGAAGACAAAATAAGTGTTTATAACATCTCCTCTTTTAAGTGTTCAGTCTAGTGTATCTGTATACTGAGAAAAAGATCTCGGTTTCAATTACCGGCATGACCAAATAATTTATTATTGATGAATTGTGGGTTTCCCCGTTTCATAGTGATGGATTAACGGCTGGTGGTTGGATGTTGTGTCTGTTCTAGATTTAATATAGTTTATAGGTCGTGTGCTGATATAATCAGTTTACTCGGAAAGTGTGCGTTAAATACCTCAAATAAATGCAAGGAAATTTAAATATTGTTAATATATTTCAGAAATTAGATCGATTTATCGGTCATTCAACTAGATCAAACTAATCGTTAGTTTATACCAGATAACTATCATTATTTTATGTGTGGGTGTGTGTGTACTGCGTCTTGTTTGGGATGTATGGCATATTTAAAATAACTCGATATAGATGAAGGAGGTAGGATTTAAAGGAGGGAGAGTGGGAAACCACTAAGGAAAACCTACTACTGTACATCCAACCGGGAATTGAACACCGATCTCCACGTCTTCGTCAGCCCAGTCTATTGCAAATATGACGCGTTTGGCCGTACAATCAATATTAATATTATTCGAAAAACCTACACTCCAGAAGTTTGATCACAATCTGAAGATAACATTTAAAGTCGATTGGTCACAAGGTCAGTAACAAATCATAACAAGAAGTAATTTGGTATTTACAGCTTGAACATGTGTAGAATATTTGAGATAGTTTGATCGTGTCTAATGCCTGGTTCACACGGTGTGAGTTGGCTTGCGAGTTTAAAGAGCCAGTAGGCCTCGCTGAGGGTCAGCTAGTGGCTTCGTGTAAACAGGTCGGCTGGACCAGCTACATCGAATATTTTTTGTGTTATTGGCCACTGACCACTTTGAAACACTGAAAAAGACTGACAGTATTCTGAAGTTGGTGGCTGAGGCTAGGAAAGTCACAGTTATTTTCAATTTTGTTCTTGTTGGTAAAGCTTTACGCATTGTTTTGACTACAGGTTGAATGGTTGGTTAACTCAACGTTTTATCCCAGGGATTTCCAACTTTCAAGTGCCCGAGGGACCACAATTGAATCCCCGAGTCTAGTGTCAGACCACATCATAATCGGCTATCGGGTTTAAGTAAATAATATTCACGCGGTTACACAATTCCCCCGCTTCCCCATTCCATCATCCCATTTATTTGAGGGTATTTAACGTGCACTTCTGAACAAACTGATTGGCTTATATCAGCACACAAGAATTTCTATGAACGAGAGTGAAAGTG
This sequence comes from Timema bartmani, assembly GCA_902151455.1. Taxonomy (NCBI): domain Eukaryota; kingdom Metazoa; phylum Arthropoda; class Insecta; order Phasmatodea; family Timematidae; genus Timema; species Timema bartmani. The sequence continues at coordinate 38,293 of CABFWB010004939.1, forward strand.
CCTACCAGTTTTTCTGGGAAAGGTATTTTCATATACGTTTGAGGGTTCTTTTACATGCCACAACCGAAATGGTACTGATGACTTTACATTTCCTCCGAAGGAGGTGGTGCTACGGATTTTATCTCTCAAGAAAGATCCGTTGACCTCGGCTGGGTTTGAACTCACGAATGTTGGGTAATGAGGCAAGTACTTTAATCAATGACCACCGAGGTCGACCGC